>PVKU01005186.1:0-119468 GCA_004027475.1 Anoura caudifer
GTCCCATGTGTTTATTCTTTCATTTATGTCCCTTGCTCTAGAGGACATATTGGTGAAAATATTGCTGCATGGAATATCTGAAATTTTCCTGCCTATGTTCACCTCTAGGATTTTCAGAGTGTTATGATTTATATTTAAATCTTTTATCCATCTCGAATTTATTTTTAAGTTGGTAGTCGAGTTTCTTTTCTTTTTTTTTTTTTTTTTTTTTTTTTTTTTTTTTTTTTTTTTTTTTTTTTTTTTTTTTTTTTTTTTTTTTTTTTTTTTTTTTTTTTTTTTTTTTTTTTTTTTTTTTTTTTTTTTTTTTTTTTTTTTTTTTTTTTTTTTTTTTTTTTTTTTTTTTGCTTGTAGCTATCCAGGTCTACCAGTGCCATTTATTGAAGAGGCTATTTTTACTCATTTTATGCTTCTGATGCCCTGCCAAATATTAGCTGACCATAGAGACTTTGGTTTATTTATGGTCTCTCTATTCTGTTCTATTGGTCAATGATCTGTTCTCATTCCAGTACCAGGCTGTTCTGACTAAAATGATCTTGTAAGATAGTTTTATATCAGGTATGGTGATCCCTTCTATTTCTTCTTCTTTCCCCAAAATTGGTGAGGCTATTCAAGGTTGCTTATGGTTCCAGATAAATATTTGAAATATTTGTCCTATATCTGTGAAAATTGTCACTGGTATTTTTTAAAAGATTTTATTTTACTTATTTTTAGAGGGTAAGGTAGAGACAAAGAGAGGGAGAGACACATTGATGTTTGATTATCTCTCATGCACCCTATAATGGGGACCTGGCCTGAAACCCAGGCATGTGCCCAGAATAGATATGAAACCAGTGTCCCCTTGCTTTGCAGGCTAGCACTCAATCCACTGAGCCAAAGCAGCCAGGGTATGTCATTGGTATTTTAATAGGGATTGCATTGAATCTATAAATTGCTTTGGGTAGTATGGACATTTTGATTATGTTAATTCTACCAATCCATGAAAATGGTATACACTTCCTTTTATTAGTGTCTTCCTTAATTTCTTTCCTCAGTGTTCTGTAGTTCTCTGAGTATAGTCTTTTACCTCATTGTTTAGGTTTATGTAGGGGAGCTTTCCACACAGAGCCCCCCCATCTGTCATGGATGAAAATAAGACTACCATGACATGATCTGCTTGGGGAGGAGAGGTGGCCAATCTCTCAAAGGAGAAGGACCAAGAATCCCTTCCTCAATGGCTTTTATTAGGTCTGTTTTACACAGGAATACAGGTAAAGCTCATCAATCATTGTCAGGCAGCAAGTATCAAACAACAGATAACATGCAAAGAGCTCTGAGGGCTTAATTTGAGTCAGGGTCTGTCAGCTAAAGGGTTGTAAAACTTTGGGAGACAAACTCATTTCCTGCTCAGACCCTTATCATTTAGTTGAGAGCATTCTTAGCAAAGTAGGTTTCACAGGACTTCACCAATTCTTTCTTATGGGAGACCATCTGGGGAGCCCGCCCTAGCCAGCACAGGTCTGCACCACCCTCTGTCATAGTTTCAGGCTTAAGTGGATCAGAGCCAGGAAGCCAAGAGACAAGGAAAACTTCTCCCAGATGGAATGAGGACTCAGAATATGTCAAGATAGCCAGAGGGTGAGGGTCCATCACGCCCTTTTGCTGTGGCCCCCCAAGTCCTTCCTTGAGGGCCTACCAAGTGGTTGTACCTGTCTTAGGTGACCCCTCCCTTGAGGGAATCTTACCCATGATTGGCTAACCAACCAAGCATTGGGGGCCAGATATGGATGAAGCAGGAACAGCACTCCTGCCAGGGAGATAAGCTTTGTCTCCTTAGTGGCTTACAGTCCAAAGGTTGCTCACTCAGCCTTAGCCATGGGGGGTTTACAACACCTGAAACCAGGCAGGGTGGTTCCCAACAGTTTATTCCTAGGTACATTATTTTTCTTGTTGCTATACAGATGGGATTTTTTTCTTGATTTCAGTTTCTGACATTTCATCATCGCTGTACAAAAACACCTTCAATTTCTGAATACTGACTTTGTATCCCACTGTTTTACCAAATTCACTTACTAGGTCGAGTATTTTTTCTGGTGGAGTCTGTAGGGTGATCTATGTACACTATCATGTCATCTGCAAACAATTAAAGTTTTACTTTTTCCTTTCCAATTTGGGTGCCTTTTATTTCTTTTTCTTGTCTGATCACTGTGGCTAGAACATCTAATATTATGTTGAACAGAAGTGTTGAAAGCGGTATTTAAGATGGTGGTGAGATAGGTGGGAAAGGAGTCCACTTCCCCCCGCACACAGGTGGAACACCTAGCAGATCTCCTAAGGAACAGAGTGAACAGCCAATGGTATCTAAGCATATATGAAGGTTAGAGGCCAAAAATTGTAGAAGACATTGACAAATCAAATGGTAGGGATATTGCTTTGGGAACAGCATGGGGACCAGGGAGGCTGCAATCTCAGGCATGGCACATGTGAGGCCTGCTGCAGGATTCTTGGAAGAGAGCCAGGTCAACGGCTCCCTCCTCTGCAAAACAGGGAGGATATAACAGCACCAGCATGGACCTAGATGCTTGAAGTTGCATGGGAGTATAAAGAAAAAGTGGCAAACACATACGGGCAGTATCCAACTGCTGAGACTGTGGACATCAGCTGGGTCATTTTCAGAGAAATTGGAGAGCTGGGTGATGCCTGGAGAAGGGAGGGGAGTAGGGTCATGATGGACCCCAACCCTGATAGTCTCCAGTCTGGTGGGAAAGTTGGGCTCTCAGAGAGGCCAGGCACTTGTTTGGAGTGGCAACTTGGGCAAGAGGAATTTGGAGAAAAAAAGAGAGAAGAGGAGGCTCTTCATGGCTGTTTGGAGAGTTCTCCTGCAGTGGCCACCCCCGCCTCCCCAGCTGTGCCCCTGCAGACATCCTGGCCCCAGGGGTAAGCACCTGACCCCACCATCCCACAGCCATACCACCACAGCAGCGGAGGCTGCATACCCACAACTGCCACCATGACTGTGCCCCTGTCCCTGCTGTTGGAGCAGAGCATGCTGCACACGCATGACACTGATCCAGCTGCATACACTCATGTCTGACGCACCAGAGGCTGGCACCTGGGACTGCACCCCTGCCCCCAATGCTGCTACAGTGGAGGCTGCGCACCAAGGACCACTGCACCACAGGCATGCATCTGCACCCACCTCAGCAGCCACTGCAGAGATCCCAACCTGTGGGCCCAACTGGCCAGCTAAGAGGAAGGAGAAGGTGCCTGCCGCAGAGGAGAGCAGCATGGCTCAGGGAGTTAGCAGTCCCCAGAAATACTTAACTCACTTGTGATCCAAACTACCCTGAAGAGACTTTAAGAGCTCCTAGGACAGCAAAGGGTGAGATGGTGGTGTGTCAGTTGCCCTTATTTGGTGCACCTCAAGGACAGCACAACTGGTAGGCTGAAGGCCAAGGCCTGGTGCAGGGGAGCGCTGGGGGTACAGAAGAGAACTGAGGAAATGGGCTGGATCCTACACAGCTGTGAAGAGTGTGGCCCAGACCTGGCCCTCTTCCATGCAAAATCACAGAAAATGAGAAAAGCAAAACTCAACCACCCTCAGTCTGCTGCAGCCAGGAAGACCAGCAGAATATGCTGGGTCAGTTAAAGGCCAGCAGGAGGCTTTTTCCTTCTTTTGTTTTTCTCCACAAGTGAGACAATAAGACCTGGAGCTGTGAAAGGACCAGAGTCAGACCCAAAGAGGAATCATCACAACAACCGAGAAAATGAGACAAATTTCACTTTGCTGTTCCAGAGAACTTGCAAGTTATTCCTATTATTTTTTCATTATCTTTACTTATTTTATTTGATTAGCATTTTTAATTTCACTTCTTCTTGTTTAGTTTTCTTCATCTTGTTTGTTTAATTACATTATTTGACTAGTTTTCCTTGTTTTCTCCTTCATAGTGTATTTTTGATTTTCCTTTTTCACATCACTTGTGTTCCAATAGCACACTACTCTAGGTCATGTACTTCCTATTCTTGTTTTTCAGATCACATACATTCTGTATGTGATTGTAGTTCCAATATTATTGTAAATAGTTGTGGTTCCATACAATTGTAAATACTACACAGCACCCGGATATGATCCCATTTTACTATCTTCTGGAAATTTATTACTGTTGTGGTTAACTCTATTCTCTCACACACTACACTTATTTTCTATCCTTTACTCTCACTATATCTCATACTCTCACCTCCCACAAGCTCACTGATTTCTGGATACAACTCACAATCCTTCCGCCCTCTCACAAGAGTCTTATCTTTTTCCACCCTTTCTAAAAAGTGGCTAGTTGGGTGAAATATCACAGTTAATACTATACATATCCAAAACCTCCCATCTCTTCTCTACAGGTTGGTACACTAAATCCCATAGAATACACTCCTGCTGTCTTAATCCATTTTGCCTTCCCCTGAACTCATCACATAAAAGAGTAGGTGTGAGCTGTGAACACCAGTATACCTGCTGGAAGAGAGAACCCACCAACAGATAATAATATGAAAGAAGGTGAAGGAGAGACTGGAAGCCACACTAACCTCCACCCAGGATCAATCTGGAATTACAACTAAACGGTGGAGAAATTACCCAGAACAAACAACCGAACAGCAAGAGAGAAACCTTAAAACCTTGGACAGACAGAAGAACCAGCTTCAACACAACTTGTTCACACCCGCACAACAGAACACAATATGTGGTGGGTGGAGTGACCATCAGTTGACCAGCTGAAAGGAAGGACCCACCAAAGAAACAACCAAATAACAATCAAAACCCACAGACATACAAAGAGCCAACATAAACGACATACCAAGAGCAGCAAGTTCAGGAGATCAAGGGAATTGCACCACCAAATCTCACAAGTCTCCTACTATAGAAGTTCACACCACAAAAAAAAGGGAGTCAGAACAGAACAACTTAAGAAGCAGAGCCTAACAAGAAGAGTCTCACAATGGGAAGACAATGAAAGAAACCCCAAATGAAAGGAAAGGAAGAAACCTAAGAAAGGAAGCTAAATGAAACAGAAGCAAGTGAACTACCAGATATTGAGTTCAAAGCAATGGTTATAACAAAGCTGAATGAGCTGACAGAAAATTGAAAACAACTAAAGGAAAACTACAATTAAATCACCAAAAAGTATATAAACATGAAAAAGGAAAGACAAACTATCAACAAGGCCCAAGAGGAAATGAAGAATACAATTTCTGAACTGAAGAACACAGTAGAAAGAATCAAAAGCAGGCTAGATGAAGTGGGGGATCAAATTAACAAGCTGGAGGACAAGGTAGAAAAAAACACCCAGATAGAGAAAGAAAAGGAAATGAGACTTAGAAAGAATGAAGAGGTGTTAAGAGAACTGCAGGACAACATGAAACATAATAATGTCTATATAATAGGGATACCAGAAGGGGAAGAAGAAGAGCAAGGGATAGAAAACCTATTTGAAAAAGTCACAATGGAAAACTTCCCTAATTTGGTGAGAAAAAAAGTCACACAAATCCAGGAAACAAAGAAAGTCCCAGTCAAGAGGAACCCAAAGAGGCCCACTTCAAGACACATCATCATTAAAATGGCAAAATTCCAAGAAAAAGAGAGAATCTTAAAGGCAGCAAGGGAGAAAAAGGAAGTAACATACAAGGAAGCCCCAATTAGGTTAGCAGCTGACTTCTCAATGGAAACACTCCAGGCCAGAAGAGAATGGCAAGAAATATTCCAAGTAATGAGAATCAAAGGCCTGCAACCAAGACTATGTTACCCAGCAAGGCTTTCAATCAAGATAGAAGGACAAATAAGGAGCTTCCCAGACAAAAGAAGTCTAAAAGAATACACCTCTACCAAACCAGTTCTACAAGAGATACTAAAGGGACTGCTTTAAGGAAAGGAAAAAAAAAGAGTGAAAGTCAGAGGAACACAGGTACAAAAAAATGGCAATGAATCATTACCTTTCAACAATTACCTTAAATGTAAATGGATTAAGTGCTCCAATCAAAAGACATAGAATAGCTGAATGGATAAGAAAACATGACCCACACATATGCTGCCTACAAAAGACCAACCTCACAGCAAAACAGCTACACAGACTGAAAGTCAATGGCTTGAAACAAATGTTCCAAGCAAATGGACAGAAAAAAAGCTGGAGTAGCAATACTCATATCACACAAAATAGACTTCCAATAAAGCGCCATAAAAAGAGACCCAGAAGGTTGCATCAAAATGCTCAAGGAAAGAATCCATCAAGAAGACATGAACATTGTAAATATATATTCACCCAACATATGAGCACCCAAATACATAAAGAAAATCGTGGAGCACTTCAAGAAACATATTGACAGCAACACAATTGTAGTAGGGGATTTCAACACCCAACTGTCAAAAATATATATCTTGCAAACAAAATCTCAACAAAGAAACTGTGGCATTGAACAATGTCTTAGAGCAAATGGACTTAACTGATATATATATATATAGAGAGAGAGAGCAGTTCATCCCAAAAAAGCAAAAATACACATTCTTTTCAAATGCACATGGAACATTTTCAAAGATAGACCACATGATAGTACATAAAACAAGCCTCAACAATTCAAGAAAATTGAGATCATATGAAGCATTTTCTCTGACCACAAGGGACTGAAACTAGAAACCAACCTCAAGGAAAAAACTCAAAATCATGGACATTGAGTAGCATGCTATTAAACAATGAATGGATCAGAAATAAGACTGAGGGATAAATGAAAAAGTTTCTGGAAACAACTGAAAAGAAATTCACAGAAATCCAAAATGTATGGGACACAGCAAAGGCAATCCTGAGAGGGAAGTTCACATTGATACAGGCCTCCCAAAAAAATAGATAGAAACATTTCAAATAAACAACATAACACTACATCTACAAGAACTGGAGGAACAACAACAGAGAGTGAGTAGAAGGAAGAAAATAACCAAGACCAGAGCAAAATTAAATGACATAGAGACTAAAACAACATTTCAAAGGGTCAATAAATTCAGGAGCTGATTCTTTGAAAAGTTAAACAAAATCAACAAGCCTTTAAGCAGACTCAGAAAGAACAAGGGAGAGAAGACCCAAATAAACCCAATCAGAAATCAAAGAGAAGAGATTACAACTGATACCACAGAAATACAAAGGATTATAATAAATTACTAAGAAGAACTATATATGCCAAGAAATTTGAAAACCTAGATGAAATGGACAAATTCCTGGAAAAATATAATCTTCCAAAACTGAATAAAGAAGGAGCAGAAAGCCTGAACAGAACAATAACAGGTGAAAAAATTCAAGTACTAATCAAAAAACTCCCAATATACGAAAGCCTTGGAATGGACGGTTTCACAGGAGAATTTTACAAAGCATTTAAGGAAGAGCTAACCCCTCCCCTTCACAAATTATTCCCAAAAATCCAAAATGTAAGACTCCCAAAGTCTTTTTATGAAGCCAGCATCATCCTAATTCCAAAACAGATAAAGGCATAACAAGGAAAGAAAACTTCAGGCTAATATCACTGATGAAGATACGTGCTAAAATCCTCCACCAAATATTGGCCTGCAATATAGTAAAAAGATCATACAACATGACCAAGTGGGATTCAACCCAGGGATGCAAGGATGGTGCAATATTTACAAATAAAAAATAATAATACATCAAATTTAAAAAAAATGAAAGACAAAAATCACATGATCACATCAATAGATGCAGAAGGAGCTTTTGATAAGGTTCAGCAACCATCCAAGATAAAAACTCTCAGCAAGGTGGGAATAGAGGGAGCATTCCTCAACATAATAAAGGCCATATATGAGAAATACCTACAGCCAACATCACACTCAATGGGCAAAATCTTAAAAGTCTCCTCACCAAGATCATGAACAAGATAAGGATGTCTGCTTTCACCACTTGTACCCAACATAGTATTGGAAGTCCTAGCCACAACAATCACACAATAAAAAGAAATAAAAGGCATCCAAATTGGAAAGTTGGAAGCAAAACTGTCATTGTTTGCATATGACATGATAGTATACATAGAAAATCCTATAGACTCCACCAAAAAACTACTCAACCTAATAGGTGAATTTGACAAAACAGCGGGATATAAAGTCAATATCCAAAAATCGAAGCCATTTTTGCACACCAACAATGAAATATCAGAAAAAGAAATCAGAACAAAATACCATTCGATATAACAACAACAAAAAATAAAGTACATAGGAATAAACCTAACAAAGGATGTAAAAGACCTGTACTCAGAAAACTGGATGACCCAGAAAAAAGAAATTAAGGAAGACACAAACAAATGGAACCATGTACCATTCTCATGGATTAGAAAAATTAACATCATCAAAATGTTCATACTAGGCAAAGGAATTTATAGATTCAATACAATCCCTATTAACATACCAGTGACACATTTCACAGATATACAACAATATTTCAAAAATTTACATGGAACCAAAAATGATCCTGAATAGTCTCAGCAATTTTGAGAAAGAAAAAACAAAGCAGGAGGGATCATAGTACCTGATATCAAACTGTATTACAAGGCCACAGTAATCAAAACAGTCTGGTACTGGTATGAGAACAGACACATAGACCAATGGAACAAAACAGAGAGCCCAGACACAAACTCAACACTCTATGGTCAATTAAGATTTCACAAAGGGGGCAGCAGCATAAAATGGAGTAAAAATAGCCTCTTGAAAGAAATAGTGTTGGGAGATCTGGAGAGCTACGTGCAAAAAAAAAAAAAAAAAAAACAACAAAAAACAAAAATGAAACTCAATCACCAACTTACACCATGCTCAAAAATAAATTCAAGGTAGATGCAAGACTTAAATATAAGCCTGGACAACATTAAAGTCATAGAGAAAAATATCAGGAGGAAAATCTCAGACATTCCATACAGCAATATTTTCAACTATATTTCCCCTAAAGCAAGGGACATAAAGGAAAGAAAATACAAATGCGACCTCATCAAATTAAAAAGTGTCTGTATGACCAAAGAAAACAGCATTAAAATGAAAGGCAAACCAACCATATGGGAAAACATATTTGCTAGTGATACTTCACACAAGGGTTTGATCTGCAAAATATATAAAGAACTTACATGACTCAAATCCAGGAAGACCAACAACCCATTAAAAAATGGACAAAGGACCTTAACAGATACTTTTCCAAGGAGGACATACAAAGGGCCCAGATACATATGAAAAGATGCTCAGCATCACTATCCATCAGAGAGATGCAAATTAATACCACAATGAGATACGACTTAACACTGGTGAGAATGACCATCATAAACAAATCAACAAACAAGTGTTGGAGAGGATGTGGAGAAAAGGGGACCCTTGTGCACTGTTGGTGAGAATGCAGACTGGTGCAGCCATTGTGCAAAACAGTATGGAATTTCCTCAGAAAACTAAAAATGGAACTGCCTTTTGACCCAGCAATTCCACTACCGGAATTATACCCTAAGAACACTGAAGCACCAATCCAAAAGAACCCATGCACCCCAATGTTCATAGCAGCACAATTTACAATCGCCAAGTGCTGGAAGCAACCTAGGTGCCCATCAGTAAATGAGTGGATCAAAAAACTGTGGTCCACTTATGCAATGAAACACTATGCAACAGAGGGAAAGAAGTAGCTCCTACCCTTTGCAACAGCATGGATGGAACTGGAGAACATTATGCTAAGTGAAACAAGCCAGATGGTGAGGGACAAATACCATATGATCTCACCTTTAACTGGAATCTAATCCAAAAAAAATAAGCACACAAAATACAACCAGAGACATCAAAATTAAGAACAGGCTGACAGTAACCAGAAGGCAGGTGGGAGGAGATGATTATGGGGAAGCAGAGAAGGGTTTTCAAGAACAACTATAAAGGACACATGGACAATACAAAGGTAGGGTGGAAGGAAGGGAGGGAGGTGGGGATGGCTGGGGTGGCAGAAGTGGTGGGGGATAAATTCAGACAACTGTATTTAAACAGCAATAATTTTTTTTCAAAATAGAAAGAAAATATAAACTGAAAAAAATAAGTGGTGAAAGTGGACACACCATTATCTTATGCCTGATTAGTGGGATAGGTTTTACTTTTTGTCTGTTGAGTATGATGTTGGCTATAGGTCTCTCATATATGGCCTTTATTATGTTGAGGAATGCTCCCTCTACTCCCACTTTGCTGAGTGCTTTTATCATAAATGGCTGGTGTACCTTATCAAATGCTTCTTCTGCATCTATTGATATAATCATGTGTTTTTTTTTTTCCATTTCTTTATGTGATGGATTACATTTATTATTTGCAAATGTTGTACCATCCTTGCATCCCTCAGATGAATACCACCTGATCATTGTGCATGATCTTGTTAATGTATTTCCGGATTCAATTTGCCAATATTTTGTTGAGGATTTTAGCAACTACATTGATCAGCGATACTGACCTGTAGTTTTCTTCTTTTGTTGTGTCCTTATCTGGTTTGGGATTTAGGATGATGCTGGCTTTGTAAAAAGTGTTTGGGAGTCTTCACCCATCTTCGATTTTTTGGAATGATCTGAAAAGTATATGGGTTAGCTCTTCCTTAAATGTTTTATAAAATTCTCCTGTGAAACTATCTGGTCCTAAGCTTTCATATGCTGGCAATGTTTTGATTACTCCTTCGATTTCATCAGCTGTTATTGGCCTGTTCAGGCTTTCTGTTTCTTCTTGATTCAGTTTTGGAAGACTATATGTTTTTAGAATTTTATCCATTTCACCCTGATTTTCAAATTTCTTGGCATATAGTTGTTCTTAGTAATTTTTTTACACTCCTTTGTATCTCTGTGGTATCCATTGTAATCTCTCCTCTTTCATTTCTGATTTCTTTATTTGGGTTCTCTCTCTTTTTTTTCTTGATTATTCTGCTAAAATGTCTGTTGATTTGTTTATCTTCTCAAAGAATGAGCTTCTGGATTTTTTGATCCTTTGGATTATTGCTTTAGTCTCTATGTCATTTAATTTAGCTCTGATCTTGGTTATTTTCTTCCTTCTATTTCTTCTGGGCTTTGTGTGTTGTTGTTCCTCCAGTTCTTGCAAATGTAGGGTTAGGTTGTTTATTTTAAATGTTTCTATCTTTTTCAGGTAGGTCTGTATTGCTATGAACTTCCATCTCAGTACTGCCTTTGCTGTATCCCATAGGTTTTGGGCTATTTTGTGTTCACTTTCATTTGTTTCCAGAAACTTTCTGCTTTATTCCTTGATCTCCTTATTAACCCATTCGTTGTTTAATAGCATGATACTCAATCTCATAAATTTGAATGTCTTTGAGTTTTTTCCATGAGGTCGGTTTCTAGTTTTAGGGACTTGTGGTCTGAGAAAATGTTTACTATGATTTCAATTTTCTTGAACTTGTTGATGCTTGTTTTGTGTCCTATCATGTTGTCTATCTTTGAAAATGTTCCATGTACTTTTGAAAAGAATGTGTATTTTGGATCTTTGGGATGAAATGTTATATATATATATATATATATATATATATATATATATATATAGTCCATTTGATCTAGGGCATTGTTCAATGCTGCAATATCCTTGTTGATTTTTTTTGGAAGATCTAGCCATTTTTGACAGAGAAGTGCTAAAACCATCTAGTGTAAGTATGATGATCTCCAAGATTTTCCTCATATATTTGGGTGCTCCTATGTGGAGTGCATATTATATTTATAATGTTTATGTCTTCTTGGTGGATTCTTCCCTTGAATATTATGAAGTGTCCTTCAGTGTCTCTTTTTATGACCTTTGTTCTTAAGTCTTTTTTGTCTGATATATGTATTACTAACCCAGAGTTTTTTTTTTTTTTTTTACTTGTACATTTGCTTGGAATATTTTTTTTTTCAACACTTCGCTTTCAGACAGTGTAGCTCTTTTGTTCTGATGTGGATCTCTTATAGGCTGTATATGTGCAGGTCTTATTTTCTTATCCATTCACAATCATATGTCTTTTGATTGGAGCATTTAAATCATTTACATTTAAGGTTGTTATTGATAGATACATATTCTTTGACATTTTTCTCCTTTGTACCTGTGTTCCTCTTTCTTTCTCATTCTTTTGCTTCATCTTCTTAAAGCAGTCCCTTTAGTATGTCCTACAGTGCTGGTTTGGTGGAGGTGTACTCTTTCAGCCTTCTTTTGTCTGGGAAACTCTTTATTTTGCCTTCCATTTTAATCAAGAGCCTTGTTGGGTAGAGTAGTCTTGATTGCAGGCCTTTGCTTTTCATCACTTAGAATACTACTTGCTGTTCCCTTATGGCTTGTAGTATTTCTTCTGGGAAATAAGCTGCTAGCCTTATTGGAGCTCCCTTGCATGTTATTTCTTATTTTTCCCTTGTTGCCTTTAAGATTCTGCCTTTGTCTTTGAATTTTGCCATTTTAATATGATGTGTCATGGAGTAGGCCTCTTTGGATTCATCTTGATTGGCACCCTCTGTGCTTCTTGAACTTGCATGGCTTTTCCCCTTTCCAGGTTAAGGAAATTTTCTGTCATTATTTTTCAAACAGAGTTTCTGTCTTTTGCTCCTTTTCCTCTCCTTCTGGTATTCTATGACTCAAAAATTGTTGTATTTCATATTGTCTTTCATTTCATTAAACTACCTTCCTATTTTTCAGTTTTTTTTTGTTTGTTTTGTTTTTTTTTGTGCTGCTTCTCTACTGGGTATTTCTTTCTACCTTGTCTTCCAGCTCACTAATTCGGTGCTCTTCTTCATCTAGCCTGCTTATAATTCCTTCTAGTGTATTTTTTTATTTCATATATTGTATTCTTCATTTCTTCCTGGTTCTTGTTTATAGTTTCCATTTCCTTTTTTCATGCTGTTGTAGTTCCCACTCAGTTCATTGTAGTTGTCACTGAGTTCCTTGAGCATCCTTGTAACCATTCTCTTGAACTTTATATCTGATAGTTTGCTTGCCTCCATTTCATTTGGTTCTTTTCTGGGAATTCTTCCATTCCCTTATATTGCAGCTCTTTCCTTGTCTTCCCATTTTAGGTGAATCTTTTTAAAAAATTATCCATTTATTTTTAGACAGAGGGGGAGGGAGAGAGAAAGAAAGGGAGGAAACATCTATGTGTGGTTGCCGCTTGTGCACCCCCAACTGGGGACCTGGTGCACAACTGTGACATGTGTCCCAACTGGAAATCAAACCGGTGACCCTTTGTTTTTCAGTCTGGTACTTAATCCCCTGAACCACACCAGACAGGGGTTAGCTGACTCTTTGTTTGTTCCTTCTATTCTGGGTGCTCTGCTTTGCTAGCTGTGTTCATAGGGTGAACTTCTGAGGTAAGGGTTCTGTGTGACTCAATGGTGTGGTCTCTTTGATCTCCTTGTCTGGATGCTCTAGGGATGCCCTTTCTTCCTTCTGTGTGCGATCTCTTGTTGTAGTTGGGCTTTACCTGTTAGCAGCCCCTCTATTTGTGGGTTTTCCCCTCCAGTGGGCTTCCTGGTAGTCACAATTCCCACAGTTATTGTATGCTATTGTACAGGTGTTGTTTAACAAAGCAGTATTAACAGACAACCAAACCGATTCCTGCGAAAAGAATCCCCCTACCCCATCAGCAGACCCAACCACAATTGAACTAAGATTAATAAAGGTAAAGAGAGATTGCAGATAGTATAAGATATGTCAAAGGCACTATGACATGACCAAAAGAGGGGCAAATGTTATTGTGGGGTTAGAAGAAGGTGAATTGATAAGAGTTGGGAAAAAACCAAGGCGAAGAAAAGGAGGAACAAAATTTAAAATGTAAGTAAAACACAAAAGGGTGATGGGAATAATGGAGTAAGAATAGGAAAGAGTATACTATGAGGTTAGAAGTAAAATTGAAAATGTTGGACCAACAGGACAAAATGGCGGAAAAACCACTGCAGGGTCGATAGCAAAGGCAGCTGAATAAAGTTTAATAAAGGTGGAATGGAAATAAGAATATTGTAGAAAAGTGAGAAGTGAATATTAGGTGTCTATAGTACAGAAAAAATGATTTTGAGAGGATGGGGAAGCAACCTAGTAAGAGTAAGGAGTAGAGACAAAGTTGAGAAAGGGTAAAAATATGTATATACATAAATAAAAAGGGAGAGGAAACAATGGAATAAAATTCCTTACTCAACTTCTCAGGGCTTGGGGGAAGGCAAAATGGAATCAGACAGTGGGGGCATAATCTATGGGATTTAATGTACAAATAAATAGCGAACTAATAGGAGTTCCTTTAAAGCACAGCAATAACTGTGGTATTTCACTCAATTAGCTACTGTTTATACAACATGGAAGTGAAATAAGATTCTTTTTTTAAATATTTTATTTATTTTATCTTTAGAGGGGAAGGGAAGGAGAGAGGGAGAGAAATATCAATGTATGGTTGCCTCTCGTGCGTCCCCTGCGGGGAACTGGCTGGCAACCTAGGCATGTGCCCTGACTGGGAATCGAACTGCCATCTTTTGGTTCGCAGGCCCATGCTCAATCCACTGAGCTACACCAGCCAGGGCTCTAAGATTCTTATTAAAGGGGAAAGAATGTGAGCTGACAAGAAAGAAGAGTACTTATATAAGGTTAGATGATGGATACATAGTGAGAGTAAAGGATAAAAATTTGGTGTAGCTAGAGAGAAAATAAAGTTTATAACAACAGTAATAAAGTTCAGGAACTTTCCTCCTCTAAAAAGTAAGGATAGTAGAATGTAAATCCAAAGAAAAATTTCAATTGCATTTATCATGAGTCATGGTGAGAATCATGAGTCATGATATCCCTTGCTTCCTACAGAACCCAAACCCCAAATAGGATCAGAAATTTTACCTCACTCAGGCAGTAAATAACTAGCATGCATATGTTCCATCTCAGCCTCCAAACTTACTAAATCATTTTCTCAAGAAAGTTAATAGACTCAATGACACAAAAGAGGAAATCAAGAAGATATCAGCCTTACAGGGAAAACATGAGCAACATCCTAAGATAATGTCATGTTAAAGGAGCCAGTTTTCACGTAGAGTACTTTGCATAGCTTTGCATGTGAATGAATCAAACCTGTGTGTCCCATGCATCAGATATGGAGCTCTGTAGAGACCTGACCTCTAGGCCTGATGCTAGAACTACACATTTGGGCAAGTAAACAAAATCTTACCAATTTTATCCCTGGTGACCAAACTACCTCTTGGTCCTAATGTAATAATATATATTACTATGAAGATTCTCCCTCACAGGCACTGAGTTAAAAGAAAAATCATATCTCAAAGACTTGTTTGTGGAAACCTTAACAATTCTCTTTCCCTTTCTCTTGTATACAGACTGGTTAACCTGGGTGGATATGCCAGGCAAGACATGCCCCTGTAGTTAAGAGAGTATCATTGAAGGGTATTACCATCCTATATTTCTTTATTCATTTTTTTATTCTAAGAGTAAACCACCCATTATTGTGAGTCCTGGCCTTTGAAGGTAAATATTCCACTCCCCAAACAAGCATGAACCATAATGGAAAGATGCCCCATGCTGCAACCTCATGCAATCAGAAGCACTAATCATGAGTCAGATTCCTAGGACTAATTTTCCATAATGCATGGGAATATGCTGAGTCACCCATTGTCTTTGCCTTTGTCATCAGTCTCTGGTTTCTCCATGAGGCAGCTTGGTTGGAATTACACATACAATTCATACAACAGAATTATTCTAACTGTATAGAATACACTATTCTGGCCTCATTAGTACTACAGTCCAAACAACTAAGCTAACTGGTCATAGATGGCATATTCTGGGTCTGTGTATACTTACATCAAGTGCTCTTGCTCATACTGATTTAACATGTGTATTCAAATCCAACTCCTGTGTCTTGAAAGAGTAAAAATTTTTTACACTTCAGGTGAAGCAAAGACTGCTACTCAAGCCACCCTGAAGAAGGAAATAATATTTTCTTAACGAATAGTTTGCATGTCTTAAGCCAGTGGTTCTCAGCCCTAATTGCACATTAGAATCAACAAGGGAATTTGTGGGGGTTTTGTTTGTTTGTTTGTTTGTATGTTGTTAAGATACAGTTGCCAAGGTCACACTCCAATAGATTCTGAGGTAATTGGCTTAGAGTGGGGCCCAGCAATTGGTAGTTTTAAAAGCTTCCCAGGTAACTCTAATGTACATTTAGATTGGAGAGCTTAGCCTAATGTGATACGATTTATAAGGTAAGCCAAGCTGTTTAGAAGATGGCACCTCCTCATCATATTATCTGCCAAGGTCTTCTCAGTGTAAGACAGAGAATCACAGCATAAATAGATTTTTTTAGGAATTATTTTCTTTCTTTCATGAATGTATTTGCTCTTGGTTAACCTTATTTAATCAAAATTTGCTTGCCATTATTCCAATCCCCTCTAAGTATTTTAAATGGCAAGTACCATGAAACATTTAAATGGGGAAATTTTCTTTAAATGTCACATTAATTTCACTAGGAAATGTCCATCTCTAATGAGACAGCCAAGTTAATGCAGGAATTCAGCAAAGAAGCAAAAAAAAATTTGTTTCTGAAAAACATAATTTTGACATTAAAAAATGGGTCTACAGCGCACTTTTATTTCCAGTCTCAATGGTAAATAAGAGTCACTTTCCTATCATTTAATATATTTCTCCAGAATCTTTTCTCTAATTAGAAATATTTACCCTAGAAATTCACTGAGAGAAGATGTCTCACTTGGCTTAGGTTTATCAAAATCTTCATTTTCTGAAAATCTAAAGAATAAATACTTCTAGGTCTCTGAAGATGGCAGTGAGGTAAATGGTAGCTGAATCCACTTGCTCATGCACCCAACTAGAACATCTAGCCAATCTTCAGAACAACAGAGTGAACTGCCAACAGAATTCCAGCTGATATGAAGTTTAGAAGTTAAAGACTGCAGAGGACATTTAAAAACAGACAGTAGGGTGGTTTTGTAGGCTGACAGGAAGGTCCCTGGGCCCTGCCAGACCTAGGCTGCCACTGCTGCTTTGGAGGAAAGCCATGTCAGCAATCGTAACTTCGCAGATCCCTGTCCTCCCAGAACAGGGTAGCCATTCCTGCACCCAGGAAGAGACCTGGATGCTTGAAGTCATGGGTAGGGGGGAATAAAGAGGCAGTGGGAGACATACAGCAGGTGGGATTGCCTGGCTGGGACTGTGGTCACCAGCTGGAACAGTACCAGAGAAACTGGGAAGCCGCTTGATACCTGTACATGAGAGAAGTTTTGGTCTGTGACTGACCATAACCCAGATAGTCTTGGGACTGGTCAGAGAGTTGGACTGTGTGAAAAGCCAGGTGCTTGTTAAGTACTGCTACCAGCAAGCAAGGGCAATTCCCTAAAAAAAGGCACTCAGCCCATAAACAAGGTCCTCTCTCTCACACACAGCAGCAGAGCCAGTGAAGAGGGAGGGAGAGGGGTGCAATTTGCTCCAAGTCAGGGTGTCCCATGGACTGATCAAAGCAGGGCAGCAGGGGCTCAAAGAGGTATCATTTCCCCAGAGAGACTTAATTTAACAGGGGAACTAAACTGCCCTGAAGGAACTTTGCAGGTACACAGCACCCAGGCCAGCAAAGAAGGAGGAGGAGTCATATGAGTTGTTCCCACTGGATGCACCTCATGGACTAAGCAAAGGGTAGCACAACGAGGTGGATTAAAGGTGCTGGCCTGATGCATATGGACAGTGTGAACCATGTAGCACTCTGAGAGCTTGGGCTGGAGGCTGGGTACCTCCTGTGAACACTGTAGCCAAGACTGAGCCCCTACCCTTGCAGAATCACAGGGCAAGTAAAAAACAGAGCCTCCCTCTGAGTGTAGAATTCAGGAAGATGAGCAGAATACCCACCATGAGGTGGGTTTCAAGGCAGCAGGAGGCTTTTTTTCACCCAAGTGTAAGGTAATAAGAACTGGAGCTGTGAAAGGACCAAAGTGAGATCCAGAGAGAGATCAGAAGGCTAAGGCCAACAACCGAGAAAAATTTCATTTTGCTTCCTACACAACTTGCATTTATTTATTTATTTGTTTGTTTGTTTTGATTTTGTTTTGTTATTTTTATGTTTTATTTTATTTTTTAAAATTCTATTCTTTCTATTTAGCTTTCTTTGTTTTATTTCATCATTTGACTGGTTTTCTTTTTTCTCCCTTTCACAGTGCATTTTAATTTCTCTTCCTTCACTTCTTTCATAGTCCAATGACACACTAATCTTGGTCTTTTACATTTCCACACTTTTTACTCAGATCATATATTTCTTGTCATATTATTGTTATTCCAAATCTCACACAGCACCCTTTCTGGTCTTGCTCCATTTTACTGCCTTCC
Organism: Anoura caudifer; assembly: GCA_004027475.1. Classification (NCBI taxonomy): domain Eukaryota; kingdom Metazoa; phylum Chordata; class Mammalia; order Chiroptera; family Phyllostomidae; genus Anoura; species Anoura caudifer. The sequence goes on from PVKU01005186.1 coordinate 18,335, forward strand.
TGATTTTTATTACTTTTGTGGTTAACTTCATTATCTCACATATTATGCCAAGTTTCTATAACTTACTCTCACTATATTTCATCATCTAACCTTGCATAAATGCTCTACTTTCTGGAGTCAGCTCACATTCTTTTTATCCTCTATTAAGAGTCTCATCTCTTTTTCACCATTTATAAAAAGTGGCTACTTGGGAGAAATATCATGGTTAATGTTGTACTTCTACAAAGTATCTCCTATCTTATCTTATTTTAATTTACTTTGCTTTATTTTATTATTTTTAGATGGAGGGGAAGGGAGGGAGAAAGAGAGGCAGAAAAACATTAATGTGTGGTTGCCTCTAGCATGGCCCATACTGGGTACCTGCCCCAAACCCAGGCATGTGCTTGACTAGAAATTGAACAGGCAACATTTTGGTTCACAGGCCAGTGACAAATCCACTGAGTCAAACCAGTTGGAACTCCTATCTGTTCTTTACTTCTTGGTACTTTAAATCCTATAGAATACTCTCCCACTGTCTTATTCCAGTTCACCTTCACACTGCCCCTGATCACAGGCCAGATAAGGTGGGAGTTGTGAATAACAGTAAATCTGTTGGAGGAAAGAAACCACCAACAAAGGAATCCTCAACAGGTAAAACCCAAGTACAACAAGAGAGCCCACATAAATGGAAAAAAGCGCAACACCAGAGCATCCAGAAGGAGATCAAAAGGACTGCACAACTGAGACCAACACAACTCCTACCATAGAGGTTCACCCTACATAGACAGCTAGCAAAGTAGAGCACTGGGAATTGCAGAAACAAACAAAAAGAGTGACTTGAAAAGGGGAAAGAAACAAGAAACCTGCAATCAAAAGGAACTGAAGATTCCCCACTAAAAGACCTAATTGAAATGGAAGCAATCAAACTATCAGATGGAGAATTCAAAAGACTGGTTATAAGGATGCTGAAGGATCTCAAAGAAAACTACAAGGAACTGAGTGAGAACTACAATAGTATGAAAAAAAGAAATAAAAAGTATAAACAAGAATCAGGAAAATGAGAAATACAATTTCTGAAATTAAAAAAAAAACACTAGAATGAATTACAAGCAGACTATGATGCAGAGCACCAAATTACTGAGGTGGAATACAAGGTAAAAAGAAACACCCAGGTAGAGCAGCTGCATGAAAAGAGAATCACAAGATATAAAGGCAGCTTAAAGGAACTGCAAGACAACATGAAACGCAACAACATTCGAATCATAGGAAAGCCAAAAGGAGAAGAACAGGAGCAGAGACAGAAACCCTGTCTGAAAAAATAATAACAAAAGTCTATCATAACCTGGAGAAGGGAAAAACCATGCAACTGCATGAAACTTAGAGGGTCCCAATCAAGATGAACCAAAAGAGGCCTACTCCAAGATATATCATAATTAAAAAGCCAAGTTTTAATGACAAAGAAAGAATCTTAAAAGCAGCAAGGAGAAAACAAGAAGTAACATACAAAGGGGTCCTGATAAGGCTAGCAGCTGATTTCTCAACAGAAACACTAAAGGCCAGAAGAGAATGACAAGAAATACTCCAAACAGTGAAAAGCAAAGGCTTGCAAGAAGACTACTCTACACAGTGAGGCTCTCAATTAAAATGGGGGTGAAAGAAGTAATTTCTCATAAAAAAAAGCTGAAAGAATACACCTCCACTACACCAGCACTGCAAGATATGCTGAAGGATCTGTTATAAGAAGACCAAGAAAAGGTATGAGAGAGAGGACCACAGGTACAAAAGGGGAAAATGAATAAGCACCTATTAATAATAACCATAAATGTTAATGGATTAAATGCTCAAATCAGAAGACATAGAATAGCTGAATGGATAAGAAAACATGACCTGCACATATGCTGCCTACAAGAAACCCACCTCAGAAAAAAACACATACACAGACTGAAAGCAAAGGGTTGGAAAATATATTCCAATCAAATGAACAGGAAAAAATAAAAGCTGGGGAAGCAATACTTGTATTGGTAAAAATGGACTTCAAAACAAAAGCCATAAAAAGAGACACTGAAGGATACTTTAAAATACTCAAGGGAAGAATCCATCAAGAAGACATAAATATCATAAACATATATGTATCCTGCATAGGACCACCTGAATACATCATGAAAATCTTGGAGAACTGCAAGAAGGATATAGACATCATCACACTTTTACTAGGGGATTTTAACATCACATTGTCAAAAATGAATCGATCTTCCAAACAAAATATCAACAAAGATATTGTGGCATTGAACAATACCCTAAACCAAATGGACTTAACAGATATATATAGATATATAGATATAGATATATAGATATAACCTTTCATCCCAAAGAAGAGAAATACACATTCTTTTTCAAATGTACATGGAATATTTTCAAAGATATACCACATAATAGGACACAAAACCAGTCTCCACAAATTCAAGAAAATTTAAAACATATCAAACATTTTCTTGAACCACAAGGGCATGAAATTAGAAACTGACCTCAAGGAAAAAACTCAAAAACACTCAAATTCATGAGATTGAATTGCATGGTATTAAACAATGAATGGTTTAACAATGAGATCAAGGAATAAATCAAATTTTTCTGGAAACAAGTGAAAATGAATCCATAACAGTCTGAAACTTATGGGACACAGGGAAGGCAGTCAGGGGAGGGAAGTTCACAGAGATACAGGCTGACCTAAAAAAGATGGAAGCATTTCAAACAAACACCCTAACCCTACACCTACAAGAACTGGAGGAACAACAAAACACAAAGCCCGGAGGGAGTAGAAGGGATGAAATAACTAAGACCAGAGGAGAATGAAATAAATTAGACACTAAAACAACAATCCAAAGGATCAGTAACTCCAGGACCTCATTCTTTTGAAGATAAACAAATTCACAAGCCTTTAAGCAAGCTCATCAAGAAAAAAAGAGAAGGGACCCAAATAAACACAATCAGAAATGAAAGGGAAGAGATTACAACTGATACCACAGAGATACAAAGGAATGTAAAAAATTACTAAGGACAACTATATGCCAAGAAATTTGAAAATCAGGGTGAAATGGACAAATTTCTAGAAACTGTCTCTCAAAACCAAATCAAGAAGAAACAGAAAGTCTGAGCAGATCAATAACAGGTATTGAAATCGAAGGAGTAATAAAAAAATTGCCAACACATGAAAGCTTAGGACTAGATGGATTCACAGGAGAATTTTACAAAACATTTAAGGAAGAACTAACCTGTGTACTTTTCAGACCATTCCAAAAAAATCCAAGATGGGTGAGTACTCCCAAACTCTTTTTATAAAACCAGCATCATCCTAAATCCCAAACCGGATAAAGACACAACAAAGAAAGAAAACTACACATCTATATTGCTGATCAATGTAGATGCTAAAATGCTCAACAAAATATTGGCAAACTGTATACAGGAATACATTCAAAAGATCATACACCATGCTCAAGTCGGTTTCATCCCAGGGATGCAAGGATGGTGCAATCTTCACAAATCAATAAATGTAATCCATCACATAAACCAAAAGAAAGACAAAAATTGCATGCCATAGCAATATATGCAGAAAAAAATTTTGATAAGGTACACCAGCCATTTATGGTAAAATCTCTCAGCAAAATGGGAGTAGAGGGAGCATACCTCAACATCATGAAGGCCATATATGGGAAACCTACAGATAACCTCATACTCAATGAGGAAAAAATTAAGTATTCCATTAAGATCAGGAAGAAGACAAGGATGTCCACTTTTACCACTTCTATTCAATATAGTATTGGAAGTCCTAGCCACACTAATCAGACAGCAAGAAGAAATAAAAGGTATCCAAACTGGAAAGGAGGAAGTAGAACTGTCATTGTTTAGAGATGACATGAACTATACAGAGAAAATCCTATAGCACAGGTGGGAAACCCAAGGCATGCAGCTTGAATCCATCCCTTCACCTTGTTTTATCTGGCCCAGCACCTTGTTTCTATATAGAGGCAGAGCTGAGCTCCTTGCCCCTAGTTACCAAGTAGTTACATTTACACAATCTGAAAATTACATTGGGCCCTTTGAATGCAACCATGAGGCTGATATGGCCCCCAGTGAAAGTGAGTTTCAAACACTGCCCTATAGACTCCATCATAAAACTTCATGACCTAACAAGTGAACTTGGCAAAACAGTAGGATACAAAGTCAAAATTCAGCAATCGAAGGCATTTTTATTTGTTTATTTTCAGAGGGGGGAGGGAGAGATATGGAGAGAAACATCAATGTGTGGTTGCCTCTCGCATGCAACCCAAGCATGTGCCCTAATTGGGAATCGAACTGGCAACCCTTTGATCTGCAGGCCGGCATGCAAACCACTGAGCTAGACCAGCCAAGGCCGAAGGAATTTTTGTACACCAACAATGAAATATCAGAAATAGAAATCAGGGGAAAAAAACATTTTCTACAGAAACAAACAAAAAAAGTACCTAACAATAAACCAAAGGAGGGAAAAGACCTGTACTCAGAAAACTACACAACACTGAAGAAAGAAATTAAGGAAGACACTAATAAATGGAATCATTTACTGTGTTCATAGATTGGAATAATTAACATTGTCAAAATGTCCATACTATGCAAAGCAATTTATAGATTCAACACAATCCCTATTAAAATTCCAATGACATAATTCACAGATATAGAACGAAGATTTAAAAAATTTATTATGGAACCATAAACAACCCCAAATAGCTGCAGAAAATTTGAGAAAGAAGAACAAACTAGGAGAGATCACAGTCCCTGTTATCAAAATGTATTACAAGGCCACAGTCATCAAAACAGTCATTAGGACACACTGGCATTAGAACACACACATAGATCAATGGAACAGAATAGAGAGCCCAGAAATATACCCAAGTCTCTATGGTCAATTAATATTCCACAAGGGGAGCAGAAGCATAAAATGGAGTAAAAATAGCCCTTCAAGAAATGGCATTGGGAGAGCTGGATAGCTACATGCCAAAAAAATGAAATTTGACCACCGACTTACACCATGCAGAAAAATAAATTCAATGTGGATAAAAGACTTAACTGTAAGTCACAACACAATAAAAGTCCTGGAGGAGAACATAGGCATGAAAACCTCAGATATTCCATGCACTAATATTTTCACTGATATGTCCCCTAGAGCAAGGGACATAAAGGAAAAATAAGCAAATGGGCCCTCATCAAAATAAAGAGCTTCTGGATGCCTGAAGAAAACATCGCTAAAATGAAATGGGAACCAAACATACGGGAAAATATATTTTCAAATGATACCTGGATAAGTGTTTGATCTCCAAAATATATAAAGAACTCACATGACTCCAATCCAGAAAGACAAACAACCCAATTAAAAAATGGACAAAGGCAGGAGGAGGAAGATGGTGGCGAGGTAGGAGGAAGCAGACCAAAAATTGTACAGCACATTGAAAAACCAGACATGAAACAAAACTACCTCGAAACGTGAAAAGACCAGAGTTGGACTCAAAGAGGGGGCATCCCAACAGCTGAGACAATGAGACAAATTTCACATTCCTATGACAGAGAATCTGCAAGTTACTGCGTATTTGTATTATTATTTTTTATTATTTTTACATCTTTTATTTTATTACTATTTTTGTATTCCTCTTCTTTCTGTTTAGTCTTCTTGACTTGGCTGGTTATATTGTACCATTCAAAAGGTTTCTCCTGCTGTCTCTTTCAGAGTGTATTGCTAATTTACTGTCCTTCATGTCACTTGTGTTTCATTAGCACACTACTCAAGGTCCTGTACTCCCTATTCTTATAATCCAGATCACATAGATTCTGTCATATGATTGTTGCTCTAATATTATTGTAAATAATAGCTGTTTCATACAATTCTAAATACTTAACAACACCCCTCCCAGATCTTAGCCCACTTCAAAGTTTCCTGAACTCTATTACGGTAGTGGTTAACTCTATTCTCTCATACACTACACCTATTTACTATCCTTCACTCTCACCTTACCTCAGAATCTGACCTCACACAACCTCACTGCCTTCTAGATCCAACTCACAACACTTCCCTCCCCAACAAGATTCTCATCTTCTTTCCATCCTTTCTAAAAAGTGGCTAGTTGCATGGAAGATCATGGTTAACACTATACATAGCCAAAGGATCTCCTATCTCTTATCTACCAGCTGCTATGGTAAATATCATAGAATACTCTCTTGCTGTCTTAAATCATTTTGCCTTCCTCCTACAACTGATCACAGAAAAAAAAAAACAGAGTAGGTGGAAGCTGTGAACACCAGGCTACCTGCTGGAAGAGGAAACTTAACAACAAATGAACCACCAACAGCTAACAACAGAAGAAGGTGAAGGAGGGAGTCAAAGCCACACTAACCTCAATCAAGGACCTATCTGGAAATACAACTAAATAGTAAAGAAATTACCCACAACAAACAACTGAACAAGAACAAGAGAGAACCCTCAAAAGCTTGTACACATGGAAGACAACCATCAACAAAACCTGCCCTCACCAGCACAAAATACAGGAGGTGGCAGACAGTGATTCTCAATTAACCACCTGGTGGGAAGCACCACCAAAGAAAGACTCAACAACAATCAAAACCCAAAGACAAACACAGAGCCAACTTAAAAAACAGCCCAAGACCAGAGAGCTTGGGAGATCAAGGAGACTGTACTACTGAATCTCACAGGTATTCTACCACAAAAGTTCACACCATAAACCCAGGGATCCAGAACAGATCAATTTAAGAAGCAGAAGCTAACAAGAAGAGTCTCACAAACAATGGGAAGACAAAGAAACAATCACCAAATGAAAGGAAAGGAGGAAGCCCCAGAAAGAATGCTAAATGAAACAAAGGCAACTCAACTATAAGAATTAGAGTTCAAAGCAGTGGTAATAAAGAAGCTCCGTGAACTCTCAATGAGCTACCAGAAACTACAGGGAAGCTATGATGAACTCCCTGAACATTATATCAACATGAAAAAGGAAACAGAAACTATCAACAAGGGCCAAGAGGAAATGAAGAATACAATTTCTGAACTGAAGAACACAGTGGAAGGAATCAAAAGCAGAATCAATGAAGCACAACATCAGATCAGTGAGTTGGAGGAAAAAGTAGAAAGAAAACTGAGAAAGAGCAAGAAAAGAAAAAGAGGCTCAGAAAGAATGAAGAGGGATTAAGAGAAATGCAAGAAAATATGAAACATAATAATATTTGTATAATAGGGATACCAGAAGAAGAAGAAGAAGAAGAAGAAGAAGAAGAAGAAGAAGAAGAAGAAGAAGAAGAAGAAGAAGAGATAGAAACTCTGTTTGACAAAGTAATGATGGAAAACTTCCCTAATTTGATGAGAGAAAATGTCACACAAATTCAGGAAACACAGAGTGTCCCAATCAAGAGGAACCCAAAGAGGCCCAGTTCAAGACACCTCACCCTTAAAATGCCAAAATTCTAAGACAAGGAGAGAATCCTAAAGGCAGCAAGGGAGAAACAGGAAGTAACAAACAATAGAGCCCTGACAGAGTTCACAGCTGACTTCTCAATGGAAACGCTTAAGGGAGAAGAGAATGGCAAGAAATATTCCAAGTAATGAGAACCGGAGGCCCTCAACCAAGACTACTTTACCCAACAAGGCTCTCAATCAGGATAGAAGGCCAACTAAGGAGCTTCCAAGACAAAAGAAGTCTAAATGAATACACCTCCACCAAACCAGCTCCACAAGACATGCTAAAGGGACTGCTTTAAGAAAAAGAAGGAAAAGAGAGAGAGAAAGAGGAACACAGGTACAAAAAATGGCAATGAATCATTACCTTTCAACAATTACCTTAAATGTAAATGAATTAAGTGCTCCAATCAAAAGACATAGAATAGCTGAATGGATAAGAAAACATAACCCACACATATGCTGCCTACAAAGGACCAACCTCACAGCAAAACAGCTACACAGACTGAAAGTGAATGGCTTGAAACAAATGTTCCAAGTAAACAGTCAGGAAAAAAAAGCTGTGATAGCAATACTCATATCAGACAAAACAGAGTTCAAATAAGGGCCATAAAAAGAGACCCAGAAGGTCATTTCATAATACTCAAGGGAAGAATCCACCAAGAAGACATAAACATTGTAAATATATATGTACCCAACATAGGAGCACCCAAATATATAAAGAAAATCTTAGAGGACTTCAAGGAAGATATGGACAGCAACACAATTATAGTAGGGGATTTTAACACCCCACTGTCAAAAATGGACAGATCTTCCAAGCAAAATATCAACAAAGATATTGTGGCATTGAACAATGCCCTAGATGAAACGGACTTAACTAATATATATAGCCATTCATCCTGAAGAAGCTATATAAACATTCTTTTCAAATGCACATGGAACATTTTCAAAGATAGACCACATAATATGACACAAAACAAGCCTCAACAAATTCAAGAAAATAGAAATCACACCAAGCATTTTCTCTGACCACAAAATACTGAAACTAGAAACCAACACCTCCCTAAGAACCCCAAAACACTCAAAATCATGGAGACTGAGTAGCATGCTATTAAACAATGAATGGGTCAAGAATGCAATTAGGGAACAAATCAAAAACTTTCTGGAAACAAATGAGAATGAACTCACAACAACCCATACCTTATGGGGCATAGCAAAGGCAGTACTGAGAGGGAAGTTCAGCAATACAGGCCTACCTAAAAAACATAGAAACATTTTAAACAACTTAACCCTAGACCTACAAGAACTTGAGGAACAAAAACAAAGACAGCCCAGAGCAAGTAGAAGGAAGGAAATAACTAAGATCAGAGCAGAATTAAATGACATAGAGACTAAAAGTATAATTCTAAGGATCAATGAATCTGGGAGTTGGTTCTTAGAAAAGATAAACAAAAATGGAAAAGCCTTTAAGCAGGCTCATCAAGAAAAAAAGAGAGGAACCAAATGAACACAATCAGAAACAAAAGAAGAGAGATTACAACGGATACCACATAAATACAAAGGATTCTAAGAAATTACTATGAAGAAATGCATGCCAAAAAATTTGAAAACCTAGGTGAAATGGACAAATTTCTAGAAAAATATAATCTTCCAAAACTAAATGAAGAAGCAGAAAGCCTGAACCGACCAGTAACAGCAAATGAAATTGTAGCAGTAATCTAAAACCTCTCCACACACAACAGCCTTTAACCAAATGGTTTCACAGGAGAATTCTACAAAGCATATAAGGAAGAGCTCAGCTCTATCCTTCACAGACTATTCTAAAAAATCCAAAATGATGGAGGACTCCCAAACTGTTTTTTTGAAGCCAGCATCATCCTAAACCCAAAACCAGATAAAGACACAACAAGGAAAGAAAACTTCAGGCCAATATCGCTGATGAACATAGACACTAAAATCCTCAACAAATTATTAGCAAACCGCAACAAACAATACATTAAAAAGATCATACACCATGAGAAACTGGGATTCATCCCAGGAGGCAAGGATGGTACAATATCTGCAAATCAGTAAATATAATACATGACATAAACAAAAGCAAAGACAAAAATGTTCTTATCAATAGATGCAGAAAAAGCATTTGATAAGGAACTGTACCCATTTATGATAAAAGCACTCAGCAATTGGGAATAGAGGGAGCACTCCTCAACATAATAAAGGCAATATATGAGAGGCCTACAGCCAACATCATACTCAATGGGCAAAAACTAAAATCTTTTCCACTAAGATCAGGAACAAGACAAGGATGTCCACTTTCACCACTTCTATTCAACATAGTATTGGAAGTATTAGCCACAGTGATCAGAGAAGAAAAGGAAATAAAAAGCATCCAAATCCCAAAAGAGGAAACAAAACTGACATTGTCTGCAGATGCCATGATACTGTACTTAGAAAATCCTATGGACTCTGTCAAAAAAAAAAAAAAAAACTGCTGAACCTAGTAAATGAATTTGGCAAAACAGCGGGGTACAAACTCAATATCCAGAAATCAAAGGCTTTGTTGTACACCAACAATGAAATAGCAGAAGCAGAAATCAAATAAAAAAATCCCATTTGATGTAGCAAAAACAAAAATAAAATACCTAGGAATATACCTAACCAAGGAGGTAAAAAACCTGTATTCAGAAAACTATACAACACTGAAAAAATAAATCAAGGAAGACACATACAAATGGAAACATATACTGTGTTCATGAATCAGAAGAACTAACATCATCAAAATGTCCATACTACCCAAAGCAATTTATAAATTCAATGCAATACCTATTAAATCACCAATAGCATATTTCACAGACATAGAACAACACTTCAAAAATTTATATGAGCCAAAAATGACCCTGAATAGCTGCTTTTTGAGAAAGAATAGCAAAGTAGGAGGGATCACAATACCTCACACCAAACTGTATTACAAGGCCACTGTAATCAAAACAGCCTGGTAGTGGCATAAGAACAGGCACATGGACCAATGGAACAGAACAGAGAGCCCAGAAATAAACCCAAGTCTCTACAGTCAATTAATATTTGAAATAGGGGGTACATAAAGTTGAGTAAAGATAGCCTCTTCAACAATTGGTGCTGGGATACCTGGACAGCTACATGCAAAAAAATGAAAATTGAGCACGAACTTACACCATACACAAAAATAAATTCAAGGTATATAAAAGTTTTTAACATAAGTTGTGACCCCATTACAGTCCTAGAGGACAACATAGGCAGGAAAATCTCAGATATTTCATGCAGCAACATTTTTACTGATATATCCCCTAGAGCAAAGGACATAAAGGAAAGAATAAACAAATGGGATTGCCTCAAAATAAAAAGTTTCTACTTGGCTGGAAAAAAAAAAAACAGTGTTAAAATAAAAAGAGAACCAACCACATGGGGAAACATATTCGCCAAAGACACATCATACAAGTGATTAACCTCCAAAATATATAAATAACTTACAAAACTCCACTCTAAGAAGACAAGCAACCTAATTAAAAAATGAGCAAAGGACTTGAACAGACACTTCTCCAAGGGGGACATATAGAGGATCCAGAGACACATGTAAAGATGCTCAGCATCACTAGCCATTAGAGAGATGCAAATTAAAACCACAATGAGATACCACTTCACACCAGTCAGAATGGCCATCATAAACAAGCAACAAACAAGTGCTGGACAGGTTGTGGAGAAAAGGGGAGCATAGTGCACTGTTGGTGGGATTGCAGACTGGTACAACCACTATGGAAAACAGTATGGAATTTTCTCAGGAAACTGAAAATGGATCTGCCTTTTGTCCCAGCAATTCCACTGCTAGGATTATATCCTAAGAACCCTGAAACACCAATCCAAAAGAATCTGCGCACCCCAATGTTCATAGCAGCACAATTTACAATAGCCAAGTGTTGGAAGCAACCTAGGTGCCCATCAGTAAATGAATAGATGAAAAACTATGGTACATTTATAGAATGGAATTCTATGCAGCAGAAAGAAAGAAGGAGCTCCTTCCCTTTGCTATGGCATGGTTATATCTGGAAAGCATTATGCTTAGCGAAATAAGCCAGGTGGTGAAAGACAAATGCCATATGATCTCACCTTGAACAGGAACCTAATCAACAGAACAAACAAACAAACAAGCAAAATATAACCAAAGACACTGAAGTAGAGAACAGACTTACAGTCACCAGAGGGGAGAGGGGAGGGAATTTCAGGGGACTAGGGGAAAGGTCTACAGGAACAAGTATAAAGGACACATGGACAAAAACTAGGGGTGGTTGGAAATGGGAGGGAGATGAGGAGGGCTGGGGGGATGGGTTGGGATGGGATTAAAAGATAGAAATCTGAACTTGAACAACAATTAAAATAAAATAGAAGAAAAAAATGGAGAAATTACCTGAACAGACACTTCTCTAAGGACATACAGAAGGCCCAGAGATGTATGAAAGGATGCTCAGCATCAGTAGCCATTAGAGAGATGCAAATTAAAACCACAATGAGATACCACTTCACACGGGTCAGAATGGCCATCATAACCAAATCAACAAATAGCAAGTGCTGGCAAGATTGTCACAAAAAGGGAACCCTAGTACACTGTTGATGGAAATGCAGACTGGTGCAGCCACTGTGGAGAACAGCTTGGAATTTCCTCAGAAAACTAAAAATGGAACTGCCTTTTGCCCTGGCAATTCCACTGCTGTGATTATGCCCTAAGAATTCTGAAGCAGGATGGAGTGTTGCAGGGTAGATGTGGACACCTATACTTGAACAACAATAATTTTTTTAAAAAAAATGAATATGAAACACCAATTCAAAGGATCTTATGCACCTCAATGTTCACTGCAGCACAATTTACAATTGCCAAGTGTTGGAAGCAACCTCAGTGCGCATCAGTAAATGAGTGGATCAAAAAACTGTGGTACATTTACACAATGGAATACCACACAGCAGAAAGAAAAAAGGAGCTCCTACACTTCAGGACAGAATGGATGGAACTGGAGAGCATTATGCTAAGTGAATTAAGGCAGTCAGTGAAAGATAAATACCATATGGGCTCATCTATAAGTGGGGCCTAATCAACAAAACAAACAAGCAAGCAAAATATAACCAGAGACACTGAAATAAAGAACAAACTAACAGTAATCAACAGGGAGGGGAGAGAGGGATAATGGGGGCAAAAGGGGATGTGTCATCAAGGAACATGTATAAAGGACACATAGACAAAACCAAAGTGTGTAGGTTGGAGGGTGGGAGATTGGGATGGTTGTGGCTAGGGAGCGTGGTGCAGGGAAAATGGAGACAACTATACTTGAACAACAATAAATATTAGAAAAATGAACAAATAATTTTGGATAGCTAAGTTTTTAGATAGCTTACAGCTTTTCCCTGTAAGGATTAAATCCATTAAAATCCTACGCATTCTGCCTTTTTTCTAAAGCGTGTCACATAGCTGCTTACTGGTTATGTAGGAACGAACACCTTTCTGAACATAATCATTATACCATGCAAGGTTTGCCTATATACTCACGGACTCTAAAGTGCTGTGTTTTTTTTTAATTTTCCCTTTAATTTTTAACAAATGTCCAACACCAAGTTTTTATCTTACACTCAGTATTGTTACTTCTCAGTGCTATTAGTATATGTAAAACAGTTCCTCTTTTGTTTTGGGTTTGAGAATTTTGTGTTTTTGGAAGGTATGTAATTAAATTTGTAAGAATTGTGTAGAAAATCAGTATTAAGTTCTGGCTGGACAGGTGAGATGTTGTTCTAAGTGAGAAATTACATGATCTTTAATATAGAAACTTTAGTGTAACATTTGGGTTTTGTTCACCACTTCTATTCAATATAGTATTGGAAGTCCTAGCAAATACTATAAGGTGTTTGTTAATATTATGAGGTGTTTGTTTTTTCCACTTCAGAAGTCTGTTTTGCTTATTACTTTCTATTTCTGCTCCCTTCTAGATATATGAAGTTTCTAGTGGGCGAGTGGTATGTTATTATGTCTCTATGTTAATAAGTCTGGCACATCAAAATTCAAATACTTTCACTCAGTCAGCCCACCAAGGTACCTGAATGCCCTACTTGAATTGTCATTTTGTATTACTTTTATAGTTCACTGAATTGTGCCCTAGTCTCTTGGAAGAGTGACTGTGACTTTCTCAGAACCACATTTATCACCAGAAGAATCTTCAACTCCAAGGAGAAAGAAGCCGAGTAAATACAAATATCCAAGACTAGAATCTCTGCCCTGTAGCACAAATCCCCAGACCAATCCCCAGACCAATACACAAAGCTAAAAGAGGTTACAAACACTGTGGTTAAAACAAAAACAATGAATGATTCCTCAAACCTTTAGGTTTTCATATGAAAAAGAACAGCCATTTTAAATTACACTATAAAATTCCCACCAAACTGAAAAGCATTATAACGGGAATCTGCTAATTACCTTTTTAATTTTTAATTCTTAGTCATTTTAGCAACATAAATAAGAAAACTAGAACCCCAAATCAGATGCACACCAAGTGATTTTAAAATGTCAGCCCTCTAAATAATTGCTGACATTCAATAATGGTAAGTGTGCCTATTTATCAATGATGAAAAGACCCATAACCTTTTCTAAAAGTGATTTCTCTTAGATGTTCAAATGGCATCTCCTCACAAAGACATTTTTAGGAAATGAATTGACAAATGTCTTTTACCCAATACTTATCCCAAACACATAAAAATGAAAAATGTAAATTCTATATAAAAATAAAGCTAACATGCCTCTAGCTAGAATGTATATTCTAACACTCATCCATCCGAACAAGCAGCTGAAGAAGGAATTAGTAAAGATGGAATAAAAGGCACCATCCTCAGAGAGGCTGCCATCACAAGAAAGCTCATGTTTACCTGAACTGGAAAATAAGCCATGTAAGTTCGCACCAGCTATGCTTACACACACCCCAACCCTAAGTCATTATCATACTCATTTTCTCTTTCTTTCTATCTCTCTCTCTCTCTCTCTCTCTCTCTCACACACACACACACACACACACACACACACATGCGCGTGCACACACACACACATACACACAGAGTTTGACTACAGTGAGCAATGCAGTGTAGTGGGAAACCTGGATTCCCTCATGATGTTTGTCACTGACTTAATGATAGCCTTGAATAAATCATTTTATCCCTCTTGAGGTCTTAATTTATCCATCTATAAAATAAAGAGAATAACCCAAATGGTGTCAACACTCTCTTCAACTCCAAAAATTCTAGGATTCTAAAATAAAAATGAGTCTTATTAATTCATCCAATTCATTAATTCATCCATTTAATAAACATGCACTGAACACTGAAGATTAAAAAGAAGACATAGACTGCCCCCACAAGGAGGTCACAAACTAATGAACCTCTTATCAGAGTTGGTTAAAATGTCATCCATTCAGAAAAACATGAAAAGTACACACATGCACATACAGAGATTGTAACATACATGCAGATGCATGCATTACTTGTACACATGTCACTGCAATGCAACTTTGAAAATTACACTGCTATTTTGCAAAGATAAATAGCACCCTAATAGCTGAATGAGGGTAGGTGACTCACATGGGAGGATTTAGCCTTTATATTTGTTATCTGTACAAATCCACATCAAAAATACAAGGAATCTCCCTTTCTATCAAATGGGTTACAGACTTCTTAAAGTTCTTTAAAGTAGCTTGTGTATATGTCCCTTCAGCTCCATTCCTAGTCTTCATCACCTTGTATCTGTTTCTTCATCTGTATTTGCATTTGTTCTAGCCCATTCAGCAAAATGCTCTGTGGACAATCTTTTTCACCCATTATTTGCATCACAGCATTTCTCTTTTTGAAGATTCAAAGAAACTTTACCATCATTTGTTGTTGCACTTAACACTAAATATAAATTAAATTTTTAGTTGAGCAGTTGTCCAATACAAGTCCTCTACTGAACCTATATCTGATTTTCCTCATTTCTAATATAGGTACATCACCTATCATTCTACATTATATAGCATCTTCTCAGCACTTTGTGTACAGACTGTGCAATGTGGCTTTGTATTTCTTCATGTTCCATGATTATTTCTTGTGTAGTATATCAGCTCATTCTCTAACTGGATTGGAAGCTCTCTTGCCACAATGCTGGACATATAGCAAGAATTCATGCAATGCATCAATGAATGACCAGAAACTAGAAGTTAATAATGAGGCTACTTATCACAGTTAAAGCAGATAACCAATTCTATTAGTCCAAGGTGGTCCTGTTTCTTCAGAAAGTATTCTTTCTGCACACTGTATTCTGTATTTATAATTTAGTGTCTGTCCTCAATCCCAACTACTACCTTATAAATACGCAGTAGTCTGGATATACCTGTCAGAAATAAAATGACACAGTTTAGTGATTTATGACCATCTAAATCCATCAGCCCTGTCACATCTCTTGGTGTAGCAGTAGTGACATCATATAGCATTTCCAAACCAGAGTAGACAAAATTTCTGTGAGAAGGTAAGGCTTTGCCAGGGAGACCTCTTTGTCAAAGATTGCCATTAGATAGCTAGTTTTCTATACACACAAAAGAACTCTAGGATTCCAGTGGCTTTAAGAACAGGGCTATCAATGGGAAACAAAGGCCATGTGGTTAATATCCAACAAATCAAGTTGAAAGATTTTCCCTCTTGGTGGCCTTTTATCATCACTCAAATTTCACTGACACCACTGACATGGTCATACTACCAAGAGGTGACAAAAGTGGCCTAGCAAAAGTGTTTTTCTCTACACTTATCTTTGATTCTGTCAAAGATAGTCCTTCAAAAAGCAACTAAGTTACAAATTTTTTTACAAAGGCCTTCTTGGCAAACCTAGCAGGTTTCAGAAATCCACACAATTCAGAGGCAAGGAGCCTGATAAAACACCAGGCCAAGCACCACACTATTAATTTGATAAGCACAGACTACTGAATAAGGACCTAAGACCCTTTTCTATGTTCTTTGTGAAGCATGATGTACTTTAAAATAGTCTGCTTATAAAAAGCTCTGAGAACAGAAACAAACATAGATAAAAAGAAGAAATTGATGTTTGCCAGATATGAGGGGGGTTGGGGAGAAGGATGAAAAAGGTGAAGGGATTAAGAAATATAAATTGCCACTTATAAAAATATTTACAGGGTCTGCCACTTGTAGCAGGAGGGAGAAAGGGGAGAGGCTTCGCTTCCAGCCTTGAGTAAGGAGGAGACACGGGCTAACAGGCAGAGCAGCAGGCACTGCACTTTGGCCAGAGGCACCTGTAGCAGCTGCTGCCCTTGTCCCCACCAAAGCCTCTCCAGCCCTTCTATGATAGCCCCTCCAGCTTTTAGGCAACAGTGAGAAAAAGCAGGAGGAAAGAAACTCCCACTGACACACAGGAAATAGGTGGGAGCTGCCAACATCAGTATACCCACTGGAAGAGAGAAACCACCAACAAAGGAACCACCGAAAAGTAAAAACCCAAGTATAGCAAGAAATCCCACACAAACAGAATAAAGGGAAAACCTAGAGCATCCAGACAAGGAGATCAAAGAGACCATACCACTGAACCCCATAGAATTGCTACCATAGAAGTTCACCCTACAAAGTCAGCTAGTAAAGCAAAACATCAGGAACTGCAGAAATAAATAAAAAGAGTCACCTAAAATGGGGAGACAAAAATAGAACATGAAATCAAAAGGAATGGAAGATTCCTCACTAAAAGAGCTAAATGAAATTGAGGTACCCAAACTACCAGATATAGAATTCAAAATAATGGTTATAAAGATGCTCAAGGAACTTAAAGACAACTACAAGGAACTGAGTGGCAACTGCAACAGTATGAAAAAGGAAATAGAAACTATAAACAAAAACCAGGAAGAAATTAACATCGAAATGTCAGAAATTAAAAAAAAAAAAAAAAAAAAAAAAAAAAGATCCCAGTCAGGGCACATGCCTGGGTTGCAGGCCTAGAGACAACCACACATTGATATTTCTCTCCCTCTCTCCTTCCCTTCCCCTCTAAAAGTAGATAAATAAAATGTTTAAAAAAAGATAAAATAAATGAAATCTTAAAAAAAAAGAAGAAGAAAAAGAAAAACAAAAAAGAGCCACAAAGAGCAAGAGCAGGAAATGGAAAAGAGACTCAGAAAGAATGAAGAGGTGCTAAGGGAACTACAGGACAACATGAAATGTAATAATAGGCACACTGGAAGGAGAAGAAGAGCAAAGGATACAAAACCTCTTTGAAAAGTGATGGAAAACATTAATTCGATGGCCAAAAGAGTCACACAAATCCAAGAAACACAGAGTCACAATCAAGAGGAATCCAAAGAAGCCCACTTCAAAATACATCATCATTAAAATGGGAAATTCTTAAAGGCAGCAAGGGAGAAAGGAAGTAACATACAAGGGAGCCCCAAAAAGACTAGCAGCAGATTTCTCAATGGAAACACTCCAAGACAGAAAATAATGACAAGAAATATTCCAAGTAATGAAAAAGAAAGGCCTGCAACCAAGACTACTCTATCCAGCAAGGATCTCCATAAAAATGGAAGTCCAAATAAAAAGTTTCCCAGAAAAAATAAGCCTCAAAGAATACACCTCCTCCAAACCAGCTCTGCGAGAGACACTATAAGGTCTGCTTTAAGAAAAGGAAAAGAAATAAAAGAGTGAGAGAGAGATGAACACAGGTACAAAGGAAGTAAAATGGCAATGAATAAGTACCTATCAATAATAACCTTAAATGTTAATGGATTAAAAGCTCCAATCAAAAGACATAGAATACCTTAATGGATAAGAAATAATGACCCACACATATGCTACCTACAAGAGACCCACCTCAGAGCAAAACACCTACACACACTGAAAGTGAATGGCTGGAAGCAAATTTTCCAAGCAAATGGACAGAGGGAAAAAAAGGTGATGTAGTAATACTCATATCAGACAAAAAAGACTTCAAAGAAGAGCCATAAAGAGAGACCCAGAAGGTCACTTCAAAATACTCAAGGGAAGAATCCACCAAGAAGACATAAACATTGCAAATGTATATGTACCCAACATAGGAGCACCTAAATACATAAAGAAAATCTTAGAGGACTTCAAGAAAGATATTGACAGCAACACAATTATAGTAGGGGATTTTAAGACCCCACAGTCAAAAGTGGACAGATCTTCCAAAGAAAATATCAACAAAGATATTGTGGCATTGAACAATGTCCTAGAAAGAATGGACTTGACTGATATATAGAGAGCCCTTCATCCCAAGGAAATAAAATATATATTCTTTTCAAATGCACATAGAACATTTTCAAAGAGAGACCAACCATATGATAGAACACAAGACAAGCCTTGACAAATTCAAGAAAATTGAAATCATATGAAGCATTTCCTCTGACCACAAGGGAATGAAACTAGAAACCAACCTCAAGGAAAAATCTCAAAAACACTCAAACTCACAAAGATTGAAAAGAATGCTATTAAACAATGAATGGATCAAGAATAAAATCAAGGAAGAAATGAAAAATTTTCTGGACACAACTGAAAATGAACTCACAAATATTGAAAACTTATGGGACACAGTGAAGGCATTCTTGAGAAGGAAGTTTGTAGCCATACAGGCCTACCCCCCAAAAAAAATAGAAACATTTCAAGTAAACAACCTAATTCTACACCTACAAGAAATCAAAGAACAAGAGCAAACACAGCCCAGAGCAAGTAGAAGGAAGGAAATAACCAAGATCAGAGCAGAATTTATGCAAGAACAACAATTAAAATTTTAAAAATAAATGGAAAAAAAATAAATGAGATAGAGACTAAGAGCAAAATTCTAAGGATCAATAAATCCAGGAGCTGATTCTTTGAAAAGATAAACAAAATCAACAAGCCTTTAAGCAGGTTCAAAAAGAAAAAAAAGAGGACCCAAATAAACACAATCAGAAATGAAAAAGGAGAGATTACAATGGATACCACAGAAATACAAAGGATTGTAAGAAATTATTATGAAGAACTATATCCAAGGGAATTTGAAAACCTAGGTGCAATGCACAAATTTCTAGAAAAATTTAATTGTCCAAAACTCAATGAAGAAGAAGCAGAAAGCCTGAACAGTCCAATAACATCTGACAAAATTCAAGTAGTAATCAAAAAAACTCCTGCCACACAAAAGCCCTGAACTGGACAGTTTCACAAGAGAATTCTACAAAGCAATTAAGGAAGAGCTAACCCCTATACTTCTAAGACATTCCAAGAAATCCAAGGAAGTGGATCACACCCAAACTCTTTTTATGAAGCCAGCATCATCCTAATCCCAAACCAGATAAAGATACTACAAAGAAAGAAAATATCAGGCCAATATCACTGATGAACATAGATGCTAAAACACTCAACAAAATACTGACAAACCACATCCAGCAATATGTTAAAAATATCATACACCACAACCAAGTGGGATTCATCCCAGGGATGCAAGGATAGTACAATATTCATAAATGAATAAACATAATACACCACATAAAAGCAAAGACAAGAATCATGGAGTCATATAAATAGATGCAGAAAAGGCATTTGATAAGGTTCAGCACCAATTTATAATTAAAACATGCAGCAAACTGGGAAAAGATGGAGCATTCCTCAACATAATAAAGGACATATACAAGAGAACTAGAGCCAACATCATACTCAATGAGGAAAAACCAAAAACTTTCCCACTAAGATCAAGAACAAGACAAGGTTGTCCACTTTCACCACTTCTATTCCACACAGTATTGGAAGTCCTAGGCACAGCAATCAGAGAAGAAAAGGAAATACAAGGCATCCAAGGTGGAAAAGAGGAAATAAAACTGTCATTGTTTGAAAATGCATTGAAAGTGTACACAGAAAATCCTATAGACTTCACCAAAGAACTCAACCTAATAAATGAATTTGTGAAAACAATGGGATACAAAGTCAATATTCAAAAATCAAAGGCATTTTTGTATACCAAGAGTGAAGTATCAGAAACCAAAATCAGGAAAAAAATCCCATTTGATAGATGAACAAGAAAAATAAAATACCTAGGAATAAACCTAACCAAGGAGGTAAAAGACCTGCACTCAGAAAACTACACAACACTGAAGAAAGAAATTGAGGAAAACACAAACAAATGGTAACATATGGATGGGAAGAACTAAATCATGAATATGTCAATACTACCCAAAGCAATTTATAGATTCAATGCAATATCTATGAAAGTACCAATGGCATATTTCACAGATATAAAACAAACACTTCAAAAACTTACATGCAACCATAAGCGACCTGAATAGCTGCAGCAATTTTGAGAAAGAAGAGCAAAGTAGGAGGGATCACAATACCTCACACCAAACCATATTACAAGGCCACTGTAATCAAAACAGCCTGGTACTGGCATATGAACAGACACATAGATCAATGGAACAGAATAGAGAGCCCAGAAATAAACCCAAGTCACTATGGTCAATTAATATTCCACAAAGGGGGAAGAAGCATAAAATGGAGTAAAAATAGTCTCTCAAACAAGTGGTGTTGGGAGAGCTGGACAGCTACATGGAAAAAAAGGAAACTTGATCACCAACTCACACTATACACAAAAATAAATTCAATGTGGATAAAAGACTTAAATATAAGTTGTGACACTATAAAACTCCTTCAGGAGAACATAGACAGGAGAATCTCAGATATCCCATGCAGCAATATTTTCACTGATATCTCCCCTAGATCAAGGGACATAAAGAAAGAATAAACAAATTGGATCTCATCAAAATAAAATGCTTCTAAATGGGTAAAACAGGATTAAAATGAAAAGAGAACCATCCATATGGGAAAACATATTTGCCAATGATAACTCAGATAAGGATTTGAGCTCCAAAATATATAAAGAACTCATGTGAATCCACTCTAGGAAGACAAACAACCTAATTAAAAAATAGGCAAAGGGCTTGAACAGACACTTTTCCAAGGAGGACATACCGAAAGTCCAAAGACATATGAAAAGATGTTCAGCATCACTAGCCATCAGAGAGATACAAATTAAAACCACAATAAGGTACCACCTCACACTGGTGAGAATGGCCATCATAAAAAAAGGAACAAACAACAAGTGTTGGAAAAGTCATGGAGAAAACTGAACCCTAGTGCACTGTTGGTGGGAATGCAAACTGGTGCAGCCATTGTGCATAACAGTACGGAATTTCCTCAGAAAACTAAAAATGGAACTGCCTTTCAACCCGGCAATTCCACTGGTGGCATTACACCCTTAGAATCCTGAAACACCAATTCAAAAGCACCTATTCACTCCAATGTTCATTGCAGCACAATGTCCAATAACCAAGAGCTGGAAACAACTTCAGTGCCCATTGGTAAATGAGTGGATTAAAAAAATGAGGCACACTTACACAATGGAATACTTCACAGGAGAAAGAAAGAAGGAGCCCCTACTCTTTGGGACAGAATGGATGGAACTGGAGAGCATTACGCTAAGTGAAATAAGGCAGGAGATGAAAGACAAATACCATATGATCTCATAAGTGGATTCTAATCAACAAAACAAACAAGCAAGCAAAATATAACCAGGGACATTACAATTAAGAACAAAGGGACAGTAACCAGAGGGGAGATGGGAGGGGATAATTGGGGGAAAAGCATGAAGTGTTTTCAGGAACAACTATAAAGGACACATGGACGAAACCAAGGGCGGGTAGAATCAGGGGAGGGAAGTGGGAATGGCTGGGATGGGGGTAAGGCAGGAAAAGCAGAAAACTGTACTTGAACAATAAAATTTAAAAGTATCAAAAACATGTACAGGGATGTAAAGTACAATATGAAGATTATAGTCAATAATATTCTAATAACTAACTATACATGGTGTCAGATGAGTACTTAACCTACCAGGGTGATCACTTCTTAAGGTACATAAATGTCTAATTACTACATTGTATACCTAAAACTAAGGGAATAAGCAAGAAAAACCTCATAGACACAATATGGTGATTACGAGAGGGAAAGGGGGTGAGGTGAGGTAGAAGAGAATATAGGGGGATAAATATGATGTAAGGAGACTTCACTTGGGTTGATTAACATACAATACAACATGCAAAGGATGTATGACAGAAATGTACACCTGAAAGCTAAATAATATATATTTAGGATCATTATTTATTGGATGAATAGTAAATTATTACAATATAATTTCCTCTTTTTGTGATTAAGTGAAAGATTTTCTTTTTTTATTGTTGTTCAAGTACAGTTGTCTCTATTTTCCCCTGACCACCCCCTCCACCCCATCCATCCCCACTCCCAGCTCTCAATACTACACTCCTTTGGCTTTGTCCATGTGTCCTTTATGCATGTTCCTTGATGATGCTTCCCTTTTCCTCCTATATGCCCTCCATCCTCCCTTGTTACTGTCAGTTCGTTCTTTACTTTTGTTCATTTCAATATCTCTGGAAATATTTTGCTTGCTTGTTTTGTTGATTAGGTTCCACCTATAGGTGAGATCATATGGTATTTATTGTTCACCCTCTGCCTTATTTCACTTAGCATAATGCTAAGTCCATACTGTTTTTCCACAGCAGCTGAACCTGTCTGCATGCCCAACAGTGTACTAGGTTTTCTTTTCCCACAACCTTACCAGCACTGTTCTTTGTTGATTTTTTTATAATGGCCATTCTAAACAGTGTGAAGTGGTATTTGATTCCGTCCTCTTTAAATTTGTATTTATTTACTTATTTATTTTTAGGCAGGGGGAAGGGAGGGAAAAAGAGAGGGAGTTAAACTTCAATGTGTGATTGCCTCTCACGCAGTCCAACTGGGGACCTGGCCTGCAACCCAGGCATGTGCCCCAACTGGGAATCAACCCAGTAACCCTTAGGTTCACAGGCTAGAGCTCAATCCACTCAGCCACACCAGCAAGGGCTCATTGCAGTTTGAATTTGTATCTCACTCATGCCTAGTGATGTTAAGCATCCTTTAACATGCCTCTGGGCCCTCTGTATGTCCTCCTTGGAGAAGTGTCTGTTCAGGTCCTTTGTCCATTTTTAAATTGGGGTGTGTTCCTGGAGTGGAGCCATGTGAGTTATTTATATATTTTGGAAATCAAACCATTGTCTGCGGTATGATTTGCAAATATGTATTCCCATATGGTTGGTTCCCTTTTAATCATGCTGGTGTTTTATTTAGCCTTGCAGAAGCTTTTTATCTTGAAAAGGTCCTATTTGTTTATTCTTTCCTTTATGTCCCTTGCTCTAGGTAACATACAGATGAAAATGTTGCTGCATGGAATACCTGAGATTTTCCTGTCTATGTTTTCCTTTGGAACTTTCATGATGTTGCAACTTATATTTAAGTCTTTTACCAATCTTGAGTTTATTTTTGTGTATGGTGTAATTTGGTGGTCAAATTTCTTTTTCTTTTTTTTGGCATGTAGCTGTCCAGATCTCCCAACACCATTTTTTGAAGAGGCTATTTTTACTCCATTTTGTGCTTCTGCCCCCTTTTTGGAATATTAATTGACCATAGTGACTTGGGTTTATTTCTGGGCTCTCTACTCTGTTCCAATGATCTATGTGTTCTTATGCCAATACCAGACTGTTCTGCTTACAGTGGTCTTGTAATACAGTTTGATGTCAGGTATTGTAATCCCACCTACTTTGCACTTCTTTCTCAAAATTACTGTGTCTCTTGGAGTCATTTATAGTTCCATATAAATTTTGAAATGTTAGTTTTATATCTCTGAAATATACCATTGGAAATTTGTTAGGGATTGTGTTGAATCTATAAATTGCCTTTGGTAGTACAGACATTTTGATGATGTTAATTCTTCCAGCCCCTAAACATGATATATGCTTCCATTTATTTGTGTCTTCCTTAATTTCTTTCCTCAGTGTTGAGTAGCTTTCTGAGAACACTTTTTTTTTACCCCCTTGGTTAAGTTTATTCATAGGTACTTTATTTTTCTTGTTGCTATAGCAAAGGGTATTTTTTTTCCTTATTTCTGTTTCTCATATTTCCTTATTGGTGTACAAGAATGCGTTCGGTTTCCTAATGTTGACTTTGTATCCTGCCGTTTTGCCAAATTCACTTATTAGGATGAGTAGTATTTGGGTGGAGTCTAGGACTTTCTATGTACACCTTCATGTCATCTACCAACAATGATAGTTTTACTTCCTCCTTTCCAACTTGGATGCCTTTTATTTCTCTTTCTTGTCTCATCAGTGTGGCTAGGACTTTCAATACTATATTGCATAGAAGTGGTGAAAATGGACAGACATCCTTGTCTTCTTCCTGATCTTAGTTGGAAAACTTAGTTTTTTCACCATTAAGTATGAAGTTCATTGTAAGTTTCTCACATATGGCCTTTATCATGTTGAGGAATGCTCCTTCTACTCCCATTTTGCTGATAGTTTTTATCATAAATGGCTGCTGTGCCTTACCAAATGTTTTTTCCACATCTATTGATATAATCATGTGACTTTTGTCCCTCCTTTGGTTTATGTGATGTATTCCATTTATTAATTTGCAAATATTGCACCATTCTTGCACTACTGTATATACCCACTTGATCATGGTATATGACCTTTTTAATGTATTGCTGGATATAGTTTGCCAATATTGTTGAGGATTTTAGCATCTACGTTGATCAGCAATACTGGCCTGAAGTTTTCTTTCTTTGTTGTGTCTTTATCTGGTTTGGGATTTAGGATGATGCTGGCTTTTTACAAAGACTTTAGGAATCCTCACCTGTCTTGGATATTTTGGAATAGTCTGAGAAGTATAGGGGTTAGCTCTTCCTTAAGTATTTTGCAAAATTCTCTTTGAAACCATCTGATCCTAAGCTTTCATGTGCTGGGATTTTTTTTTTTTTTTATTGCTTTGATTTTATCAGTTGTTATTGGTCTGTTCCGGCTTTCTGTTTCTTCTTGATTCACTTTTGGGAGATCATGTGTTTCTAGAAATTTGTCCATTTCATCCTGGTTTTCAAAGTTTTTGGCAAACAGTTGTTCCTAGTAATTTTTACACTTCTTTTTATCTCTGTAGTATCAGTTGTAATCTCTCCTTTTACTTTCCGATTTTCTTTATTTGGGTCCTCTCTCTTTTTTTCTTGATGAGCCTGCTTAAAGGCTTGTCAATTTGTTTATCTTCTCAAAGAACAGGGTCCTGGATTTATTGATCCTTTGGATTGTTGTTTTGGATTCTATGTGATTTAATTTTGCTCTTATGATGGTTACTTCCCTCCTTCTACTTCCTGTGGGTTTTGTTTGTTGTTGTTCCTCCAGTCCTTGCAAATGTAGGGTTAGGTTGTTTATTTGAAATGTTTCTATCTTTTTGAGGTAGGCCTGTATTGCTATGAACTTCCCTCTCAGGACTGCCTTCACTGTGCCCTGTGACTTTTGGACTGTAGTGTGTTCACTTTCATTTGTTTCCAAAAACATTTTGACTTCTTCCTTGATCTTATTATTAACCAATTCACTGTTTAATAGCATGGTATGAAATCTCATAAAATGTTTTAGACTTTTTTTCCTGGGAGTTGGTTTCTAATTTCAGTCCCTTTTGGTCTGAGAAAATGCTTGATATGATTTCAATTTTCTTGAATTTGTTGAAGCTGGTTTTGTGTCCTATTATGTGGTCTATCTTTGAGAATGTTCCATGTGCATTTCAAAAGAATGTATAATTTGCTTCTTTGGGGTGAAAGGTTCTATATATACCTGTTACATCGATCTGACCTAGGGTGCTGTTAAATGCTATAATTCCCCTGTTGAAATATTGTTTGGAAGATCTACCCACTTTTGACAGTGAGGTGTTCAAATCCCCTAGTATAAGTGTGTCACTGTCTATATCTTTCTTGAAGTCCTCCAAGATTTTCCTTATATATTTGTGTGCTCCTATTTTGGATACATATATTTTTATAATGTTTATGTATTCTTGATAGATTCCCTTGAGTATTATGAAGTGTCCTTCAGTGTCTCTTTTTATGGCTTTTGTTTTGAAGTCTATTTCATCTGATATGAGTATTGCTACCCCAGATTTTTTTCCAACTCTTCACTTTCAGTCTCCATAGGTCTTTTTTTCTGAGGTGGGTTTCTTGTAGGGAGCATATATGTAGATCATGTATTCCTACCCATTTAGCTACCCTATATTTTTATTGGGCTATTTAATCCATTAATATTTAAGATTATTATTGATAGGTACTTATTAATTTTCCCTGTTTGTACCTGTGTTCCTTTCTCATTCTTTTCTTCCTCTTCTTATAGTAATCTGATTAACATATCTTGCAGTGCTGGTTTGCTGGAGGAGTATTCATTCAACCTTCTTTTGTTTAAGAAACTCCTTGTTTCACCTTCTGTTTTAATGGATAGCCTCTCTGGGTAGAGTAGTCTTAGTTGCAGGTCTTTGCTTTTCAGTACTTGGAATATTTTTTTGCCACTCTGTCCTGGCCTGCAGTGTGTCTGTTGATAAATCAGCTGCTAGACTTTTAGATGCTCCCTTGTATGTTACTTCTTGTTTCTCCCTTGCTGCATTCTTTTAAAGTTCATATTTATTTATTTTTAGAGAGAAGGGGAGGAAGAGAGAGAGAAAATCAATGTGTAGTTGCCTCTCCTGCATACCCTACTGGGACCAGGCCCACAAACCAGGCATGTGCCCTAGAAATTGAACCTGTGACCATTTGGTTTGCAGGCAGGTGCTCAATCCAGCAAGCCACACCAGCCAGGGCTCCCTTGGTGGTTTTAAGATTCTTTCCATGTCTTTAAAACTTGGTTTTCAATTCTAATGTGCCTTGGTGTAGGCCACCATTGGTATCTTGAATGCAACCTTCTGTGCTTCCTGTTCTTGCATGGTTTTTCCCCTCTTCATGTTCAGAATGTTTTCTGTCATTATATTTTCAAACAGAGATTCTATGCCTTGCTCCTTTTCTTCTCCTTTTTGTATTCCTATGATATGAATGTTTTTGTGTTTCATGTTGTCTTGCATTTCCCTTAAGCTATCTTCATACTTTTGAGTCTTTTTTTTTTTCATGTAGCTGCTCTACCTGAGTGTTTCTTCTTACCTTGTCTTCCAGTTCAGTATCTTGGTCCTCTGCTTCTTCCAGCCTGGTTGTAATTCCTTCTAGTGTGCTTTTTTTTTTTTTCTTCCAGAAATTGTATTCTTCATTTCTTCCTGGTTCTTGTTTATAGTTTTTATTTCCTTTTACATAGTGTCATAGTTCTCACTTAGTTCCTTACAGTTGTCTGTGAGTTCTTTGAGCATCATTATCATCATTCTTTTGAATTCTATATCTGATAGTTTGCTTGCCTCTATTTCATTTAGCTGTTTACTGGTGAGTCTTCCATTCCTTTTGATTGCAGGTTCTTTCTTTTTCTCCCCACTTTTAGGTGTCTTTTTTTGTTTCTGTGATTCCTGATGCTCTGCTTGGCTAGCTGTCTTTTAGGGTGAACTTCTTTGGTAGGATTTCTATGTGATTCAATGGTATGGTTTCTTTGATCTCTTTGTCTCGATGTTCTAGGGTGGACCTTTCTTCCATTTGCATGGGCTCTCTTCTTGTACTTGGGTTTTAACTGTTGATGGTTTCTTTGTTGGTGGGTTTTTTACTCCAATGGTTTTATTGATGTTCATATCTCCCATCTTTTCCTGTACATGATCAGTGGCAGGACAAAGCAGAATGGAGTAAGACAGTGGGAGAGTATTCTATGGGATTTAATGTACCAAAAAGTAGAGAACAGGTAGGAGATCCTTTGGAGAACTGCAGTGATAACCGTGATATTTCACCCAGCTAGTCACTTTTTATAAAAGGTGAAAAAGAGGTAAGATTCTTTTTAGAGGAGAGAAAGGATGTGAACTGAATCCAGAAAACAGAGCACTTGTGTGAGTTTAGATGGTGAGATATAGTGAGAATAAGGTAGAGAAACTAGGTGAAGTGTGCAAGAGAATTAAGTTAAACACAAGAATAATAAAATGCAGCAAGATAATGAAACAGGCCAAGACCAGAGAGGGGTGCTGTATAGTATTTACAATAATATGGAACAACAATTATTTACAATAATACAAGAACAAAAATAATAGGACAAGAAATATATTACCTTAATAAAAAGTATAGTAAGTAAAAGACTGAAAGTAGTGTGTTATTAGAATATGGGTGAAGTAAAAGAAGAAAAATTAAAATGGAATGCGAAAGGGAGAGCAAAGAAAACCAGTTAGACAATGCAATTTAACAAACAAAATGAAGAAAACTAAACAGAAAAAAGAGAAATTAAAAAATAATAATAAAATAAAAGAAATAAAAATAATGAAAGACTGGAGAACATTATGCTAAGCAAAATAAGCCAGGAAGTGAAAGACAAATATCATATTATCTCACTTTTAACAGGAAACTAATCAACAAAACAAACAAACAAGCATAATATAACCAAAGACACTGAATTGAGAACAGGCTGACAGTCACCAGAGGGGAGAGAGGAGGGAATTTCAGAGGGAAAGGGGAAGGGTTTAGAGCAACAAGTATAAAAGACACATGGACAAAAACTAGGGGGGGTGGAAATGGGAGGGAGGTGGGGAGGGCAGGGGTGGTAGGCTGGGATGGGAGTAAAAGACAGAAAACTGTACAAGAACAACAATTAAAATAAAAAAATAAAAAAGAATGGCTAAAAGAAAAAAAATACAATACTGACCTGTTCTCATGAAGTTATGGAGCAAGTAAGTTTCTGAAAAGAAAAGAAAAGAAAAGAAAAGAAAAGAAAAGAAAAGAAAAGAAATAATAAAAGTAAAAAATAAAATGCATGTTCTGTAGGATAGCAGAGTGAAATTTGTCTCATTTTCTCAATTGTTAGCCTTCAACTGTCTCTCTGGATCTGCCTTTAGTCCTTTTACAGCTCCAGGTCTTATTGTCTCATACTTGGGAGAAAAAAAAAAGTGTTCTAGTAACTTTAAACTCACCAAACAAGTCCTGCTTATCTCCCTGGATGCTACAGGCAGAGTGGGGCTGGGGTTTATGTTTTTTCCTTTCCTGCAGTTTTGTGAGGATGGGAGTTAGGTCTGGGCTGCAATATTCACAGGGGCCCAGACTCCAGTCAAAACCCTCAGAGTGCTGTGCAGCTCCCACTGTTACATCTGCACTAGGCCAGTGCCTCCAATCTGTCACATTGTACTGCCACTGAGGTTTGCTGATTAGGAGTGACTCACACCCCTCCTCCTTCCTCTTTGCTGGCCTGGGTACTACACACTCTTACAAGTCCCTTCCTGGCAGTTTAGTTCCCCTATTAAATTAAGTCTCTCTGAGGACAGCTAACTGAGCCTTGCTGCCCTCCTCTGATCTGTCCATATGGTGCCTCTCCTCCTCCCTCTTCTCTGACTAGGCTGCTGCTCTAGAGAGGTCCTTGCACAGTGGCTGTGTGCCATTTTTTTTTAAGAATTTCCCTTGATTGAGAGCTGCCATTCTTAAAAAGCACCTAGCTTTTCACACAGCCCAAGTCTGACCAGTCCCGAGACTCTCTGTTTCATGGTCAGTCACCACCCAATTCTTCTTCCATCTCCAGGTGTCTTCCTGCTCCCAGATCTCTCTGGTACTGTCCCAGCCAGCTACCACAATCCAGGTGGGTAATGCTCCCTGATGTGTTTCCC
This sequence comes from Anoura caudifer, assembly GCA_004027475.1. NCBI lineage: Eukaryota > Metazoa > Chordata > Mammalia > Chiroptera > Phyllostomidae > Anoura > Anoura caudifer. The sequence continues at coordinate 48,483 of PVKU01005186.1, forward strand.
ACTACATCTTTATCTCCCCAGTAACTTCATGTGTCCAGGTCTCTCCTAGGGGGACTGGCTTCCCTGCTCTGGGAAGGAAGGGAGCTGAGGAGTTAGAATCCCTGATCTGGCTTTCCTCCAAAGCTCCTGCAGCAGCAGGGACCAGGACCTCAGCTGCTCTGCCACAGTTCCAGGCCCAGGACCCAGCAACCTTCCTGTCCACCTACAAAATTTTCTTACTATCCGTTTTTTTAATGTCCTCTGCAATCTTTGGCCTCCAAATTTCATATAACTGGGATTCCATTTGCTGTTCACTCTGTTCTTAGGAACATTGGTTAGGTGTCCCAGTTGGGTGCCCGACCACATGGGTTAAGCTCCCATCTTCCCCATCCCATTGTGTCTACAAGTTATTTTTTGTTTATGGAATGAAATAGTACTTGAACTTTTTTTCATTTAATATAGATATCCAGTTGTTGTGGAAATACTTGTTTTGAAAAGAACTTCCTTTTCCTCCATTAAGTTGCCTTGGCATCCTTGTCACTCATTTCATTGTGAAGCACTAAAAAGGTGGACATGAAGTTCCCTTACATTGACATAGCTTTTTGATCAACAGGCTTTTCTGTTGAGTGATTGAGTATTAAGTTAGGTTTTTAACTTGTGATTGTCTTAAGTGTCAATTCCACAGGTCCTATTTCTTGGATTTTCTAGTTTCTCCAGAAGAAAACACAATATCCTCTTGACTGATAGTATAAAGCCGGTTTCAGGCATTCCAGGAGCTAGGTGTGGAAAGGAATGATAGGGATTTCACCATCTAATATGAGTTGTCTTTTTTTTAAAAAATGTATTTTATTGGTTACTCTATTACAGTTGTCCCATTTTCTCCTCTTCACTCTCCTCCACCCTACACACCCCCTCCCACCCACATTCATCCCCTTTAGTTCATGTCCATGGGTCATACATATAAGTTCTTTGGCTCCTACATTTCCCATACTATTCTTACTCTCCCCCATCTATTTTCTATCTACCATCTATGCTACTTATTTTCTGTACATTTTCCCCCTCGCTCCCCATCCCATTTCCATGTTCATAATCCTCCATGGGATCACCACTTCTGTGTTTCTGTTCCTGTTCTAGATGTTTGCCTGGTTTTTGTTTTTGTTTTAGGTGTGGTTGTTAGTAATTGTGAGTTTGCTGTCATTTTACTGTACAGTTTTCTTATCTTCTTTTTCTTAGATAAGACCCTTTAACATTTCATATAATAAAGGCTTGGTGATGATGAACTCCTTTAACTTGACCTTATCTGAGAAGCACTTTATCTGCCCTTCCACTCTAAATGAAAGCTTCACTGGATAGAGCAATCGTGGATGTAGGTCCTTGCCTTTCATGACTTGGAATACTTCTTTCCAGCCCCTTCTTGCCTGGAAGGTCTCTTTTGAGAAATCAGCTGACAGTCTGATGGGAACTCCTTTATAGGTAACTCTCTCCTTTTGTCTTGCTGCTTTCAAGATTCTCTACTTATCTTTAATCTTGGGTAATGTAATTATGATGTGCTTTGGTGTGTTCCTCCTTGGGTCCAACTTCTCTGGGACTCTCTGAGCTCCTTGGACTTCCTGGAAGTCTATTTCCTTTGCCAGCATGGGGAAGTTCTCCTTTATTATTTGTTCAAATAACTTTTCCACTTGTTGCTCTTCCTTTTCTCCTTCTGGTACCCCTATAAGTCAGATGTTGGAGTGTTTAATGTTGTCCCATAGTTTCCTAAGCCTGTCCTCATTTTATTGAATTTTTGTTCCTTTATTCTTTTCTGATTGAATGTTTCTTCCTTCCTTCTAGTCCACACCATTGATATGAGTCCCAGTTTCTTTCCCATCACTATTGGTTCTCTGTACATTTTCCATTATTTCACTTAGTAGTCTTCATTTTTTCATCTAATTTGCAATCAAATTCAACCAATTCTGTGAGCATCCTGATTACCAGTGTTTTGAACTGTGCATCCTATAGGTTGGCTACCTCTTCATTGCTTAGTTGTATTTTTTCTGGAGCTTTGATCTGTTCTTTCATTTGGGCCATTTTTCTTTGTCTTTATACACCTGTTAGGTAGTGATGGGCAGAGCCTTAGGTGTTCATTAGGGTGGGGTAACCCACATTGCTGAGTTGTGACGCTGTATGTGGGGCAGGAGTCTGAGAGGGAACAATGGCACTTGCTCCACTCTCTGCTGCCTTTCAGTCACTTCCCCCACTTCCCACAAGCAAATTGGTCCCTTCTAGTGCTGATGGGTGGGTTTGTGTACATTCTAGGACCCTGTGGGTCTCTCCAGTGAACTCTCTTGTGAGGCTGGGAGTTTCTCCCAGCACCTTAATCCCCAGACATGTTTTCAACCAGTGGTTTGAGGCTTTATTTCCCCATGCTGGAGCTCTGGGTTGTGCAGTCTGTCCCATTAACCAGTTTTGCCTGGTTTATCTGTGCACAAATGTGGGGATGCCTCGTCTGCCAGCCAGCTGTTGCACCACACCCTGCTTCACAATCAGCTGCCTCACTGGGTCCGCTAGCCACCACTTTGCCACAAGCCCTCTCCACCCCAGTTGCCTGACTCTGCCCTGCCTACCAGTCTGGATGAACATGTCTTCTTTAAATTCTTGGTTGTCGGACATCCACACAGTTTGATTTTTCTGTCAGTTCCGGTTGTTTTTTGTTTTTAAATTGTTGTTGTCCTTCTTTTGGTTGTGCGAGGAGGCACAGTGTGTCTACCTACGCCTCTGTCTTGGCTGGAAGTGATGAGCTGTCTTTTCATCTTGAAATCTTTCCTTTTCTCTGTGCATGATGAGTCAGATACACTTTGGTTATAGCAGCAAATAAATTGTTCATGTTAATGTGAGTTGGAAGAAAGATCAACACTCAAACATGACTTGGGAAGTACTATTTATTCTAACTTTCTTTAACAGAAATCTAGCCAATCCCCTTGTTTTTAGTCCACATTATTATTTCCACCTATTTTTTCAGCCTTTCCAAGGAACTTAAGGACTACAGTTTGTTTATTTTTGGTATTTCCCTTTACTTCACTTTAAAGTTCTTGCCTTTCAAATTTTTTCAGATATTATGTAGTTGTGTTCCACAAGTCTCCTAATTTCATTGAATTCAAAATTTCTATTTAATAAAAAGCTCTCATGAACAAGGTAATTCATATTCTACATACAAATGCAAGATCAACATAACCTCAGTGTGGGTAAAAGTAGATTGAGAGTAAATAAAACTATGAATCCAATCATGTGAGTCACACTGTCACTCACATAAACAAAAATCAACCTCAGAAGTAAATAGCTGTCAACCACATTTGCCAGTGAAACAAACCCTGAAGTCCAATAACTATCCTCAAATATGTAACTACATCATATTAAAGCTACTTTGCGGGCACAGAGTTCCTTTTATCCTCATATACCAAAGTACTTTACAAGCAGGTACCAACTGTTATTACCCCCTTAAACAGTCAAGAAAATAAACGTACAAGTGCTGCAGCCATATTATTGTAAATACAGACTCAGCTAGAACATGTCACAAAAACAAGGACAAGAAAAATCCCCTGGAGTGTGGTTCTTGGCATTAGCTGCTACTGACATGGAAAACAAGCACAAGATGGTAAGGACAGGGAAGTGATTAGCCTGCTGTATACTTATTTTTCTTAGAATTACTTTCTTGGCTACTTTCAGTCAGGAGAGTATAATCTAGCAGTTATACAAAGGAAAAATTGGCACATGCTAACTGAAAACAATTCTTCAGACTTGGCTGGGGGGCCCTGTTGCATAGCTCAAGGGATCCAGGATTGAGTTGCTTTCTTCCCTGAAACTTTGGTGACCATTTCAATTGTCTTTAAAAGTCATTGGCAACCATCATTACAAGGTGACCTAAGATGACTAGTGGTGACTTATATCTCTTATATTGGAAGCTATGATTTGGTAAAACTGGTCCAACTGACAAGAAGAAACAAATATAAGACCTTCCATAAGCAATGGCACAGGGTATTACAGTATGGGCTCTTCTGAATCTACCCAATCTGTGAGCCCTTCCGGCTCAGAGCAGGCCCAGAACTCTCAAAACCTGAGCTGGCCCATTCTTTTCCACTAAATTCTATTTTATCAGTTCTTCAATTCTCTGCTACTTAGCAGTTATGTAGCCCTGGCTGCCTACAGAGTACAATTCATATTGAGCAAGCCTTGTCAGCTAAAAATACTTTCAAAATATTTGGAAAGAATGTAGCAGGTAGCCCTGTTCCTATGGACCAAACAACATCCCCAAATCCAGTTCCAACCCCAATCTCCTTATTAGTATTATACATCACTTAAAACCCAGTTACCTCCACAAGCTTATTTAAGAATGAAGGAGTAACAGCCTTTGGCATACCACTCTAAATTCATTTTTCTTGTACCAGCTCATTGCTCAAGCCTGTAATATGTGATTATACCAACAAAGGCAAGTAATATGGCTTCTTAGAAATACTGAATGCATTAGATTCTAATATTGATGTTTCTAATTAGATGCAATATAATAGGCCATTTTCTTGTTTGTGGTCATTGAAATCCTCCACAGTTCTCTTTTGGCTCAGTTATTGTGATTACTGACATGGAAAACAGAGGGTGAGGGCTTCTCAGTTCACTAGAAGGCACAGAGTCAAGGATGTGCACACATAACATCCATTTATATTTACTGTCACAAAAATATAAACATTATTTATTTCTGATCTTTTAAGTACTAATTTCCAATTTAATGAGGCACAATAAACATTTGTCAACATCAGACTCTATGGTTGCTTAGCACTGGCAACCCTCCAATTATGACTGTAGTTTAAATAAAGGGTATTTGGTTGTGTTGAAATTATTAAGCACTGAAGAAAATCCACAGTAGCCTTCAGTTTCTAGGAACTTAAGCATTGCAGCAAATCAGTGTCAGAGGCAAGACAGAGCTTACTCTTTAGCATCACTTCATGAACCATAAATGAGAAGATCCAAGAAAGAAAGAGGATTCAAGGAAGTAATTAAAACCTTTACTCATTCTCTAAAAAGCCATACTTGTCCTCCCAAATCCTAAGAGACCTTCTCATTTATGTGGAGGGGGGGGGTGAGGAAGAAAGCCGGTTAGAATTTGACCTCATTTGAAAACAGAGATTAGTCAACGGCTACAATCTGACGTAAGATTGCTGGCAACCATGCACAGTTAAGCCATAGTTACATCTTGTAAAGTGGCTAATATTATCAGCAGCTTGACATTGTCAGAGTATTAGAAATTTGTAATGCAGTCATGCAATGTACCAACAGAACAACAATTACTAAAGCCCCTTGTGTTTATATGGAACATTTTATCACAAAAAAATTCCAAAATGCTTAACAATTATAGAAAGAGATCACTTGCCCCCACAACTGAAACACAATAGTCATTTTGTATGGGTGACTGTAAGAAAGAAAAGATTTCAGGAGAGACAAAAATTACTAAAACTTAGAGAAACCATAAGGGAAAGAAATATTTTATATGAGCAGAAAAAAATACACAAGCTGGAAAATGGGGGTGAAGGTAGCTAGTAGCTAGCTACGTGCTCTTTAGAACCCATGGCACAGAGATTTGCTTCCCCTTCAGCCAGAAAGATTTCTGTGAATTGTTAGTGCTTGCAATGGTGCAGGTGCCTCCTATTTGTATCATTCTGAAAAATGAATTAGCATTTAGAAATGGACACAATATACAAATGCTTGTCATTTATATTCTTTTCTATCTTGTATATTATTTTCCGTAAACCAACATTACCTAGTTAATCATCCTGCTACCATTATGAGCTAACTAAATATTATTAAATCCATTAAAATAGAACAGAACAGGTTAAGAGACTTGGGCTCTACTAAAGAGAAGCAGTGTTGTATTCGCACCTAAAAATCAAGATTTCTCACTCTGTGTCCTGTGCTCACACTACTGGGCCGCACCTCATTAGGATTCAAGAAAATGAAATGAAATAGAAGTAATTAGGACTGTTTGACTAGGTGTACTATTTGGGAGAAAAAAAAGGATCATCCTGCTTAAATATGACAGGTTCAAGGTTGATGAACACAACTAGAACAATTTCCTCCTATAAGAAGATTAAGAAATAATGATAGGGAACACCTCACTTTCCCTCTACCATCAAACTCCCAGCAACAAAAACCAGGAACAATTCCAAAATTAACTGTCAAAAAAAATAATGCTGTCAGTAATATAACACTATACTGTGTCAGGCAGTCATACCTCTCAATTTGTATAGTTGAGTTCTACCTTCCTTTTCCCATACTGTTATCAGTTTCCTCTCTCCCCAGCTTTTTCCTGATCACTCTTTCATATACTCTCAGACACCTCTTTCTTCATTCACTCTTACATATACCCACAACCGTGTATCAAAGGAAACTGGCACATGCACTCATTCTGGACTGCTCAATACTGTGTCTATGTGATAACAAAGAAACATTTTGTTTGTGATTAACCCAGTATAAATAGGTGTGGAAAGTCATGTCTTAATTTAGACATTTACAATATTTTATATATGTAATAGAATATTTTATATATAATGTGTGTATATCTCTGTGTGTGTGCATATATATGTATATATATTAAATTTTTGTATCTTTGTATCTTGATAATTTGAAATGCTTGTACCTCATAGACACAGCTTCTATTAGAACTATAACTCACTCTATGATGGTCTTTGCAAGGTGCTTATGAGCTTAGAAGAGATCACAGAAAATTCAAATAAAAGTTCTAGAAAGGTTCCCAATACAGAGCCTTCATGATGAAAATAGAAATAGTTCTTATTAGCTGTGTGACCTTGTGGAAATCACTGAACATTTCTGACCCTCAATTCCCTTATTTATAAAATGGAAATAATGTATGTCCTAACTAGCTTACAGAATTATCATTAGAATCAACTCAAAAATATGCATGCAGGTGCTTTCTAAAACTATGTAATACTAGAAAAATGATAGGTCTTCTGATTGTCAGGTCACAAACTTAATTTATCTTGAATATTTATTTCTATTTGTAAGTAAATCCCCATTGAACATTATGAAAAGTCTATTTTCTGAGATTCCCAATTAGGATATTTTATCTCATTCTCCCACTATGTGTATTTTCAGAAAAAGAAATAGTGTAGTGAAGTCTTGTTTTAGGCATGAGAGGTAAAATATATACAAGAGGCATACATTTCTAATTTTTGATTCAATAGGGATACAAAAAGGCTAATCTCCAACAGCAGGCCTTAGCTGAACTGTGCATGTGCATGTGTGTACATGCATGTGTGTGTGTGAGAAGATAGAAAATTGAGTTTAAAGAGCATTGATCTGACCTCACACCATCTGAAATTATGTGAAAGACAAGATGTGAGACATTTTAAAAGCATGTATTAACTAGTTTTCTTTCAGCCCATTTCTTTCCTCTGCAATGATCAAACTGTCATGGAATCTCTTTTCTTAAAAAAATAAAAAGGAAAGAAAAAAGGGAAAGAAAGAAGGGAAGGGAAGGGGAGGGGAGGGGAGAGGAGAAAAACTTCATCCAAGGGTTAAGTAGAGCATATTAGCATGCATAATTCATAACTGTCAGATGGAAATGAGCCAGTCAAAGGCAACTGTAGTGTGCAGATTTAAAAAAAAAAAAAACAGGGGGAGCTTGACTAGGGCCCTCTAAGATCCAAAGCAATGAGAAGGTTATCAAGGTGTAAGAGGGTGCATCCAGGGATCCCCCAAAAGAAGGATTTGTAATGGGGTCCAGAACTCAGGGTGTCCAGGGAATATTAAAAATATGGGATGTCCTTACCCCCACAAGTCTGAGCTGGGGGGTGGGGTGCATGGAGCAGGGCCATTGAGTTGTTTTGTATAGCAACAGTTTTGCAGATAATCTCTAGAATGGTCATTTAACATATCTATAATCTTTAACTGGTTCCATAGATATGCTAAATAGCTGTGGCCACGCTTTGAGCTAGGGAGAAGGGAGTGACTTCCACCCAAGATGTAACTGGGAGGCAACTCCCCCTGGTTACAGAGCTTGTGTGAGAGCTTGGAGATGATTGGTTCCACGCCACAGGTCCACGCCTGCCCAGACTTACCATGGCAGCCCAGGAAAGCTGGGAAATATGGGAGTGCTGGCAAGTGTAGCCGATTGTGGGAGGAGTTGGAAATGGGGCTGTAGAGGAAGATTGGCACTGGGGTTTAAACCTAGATGCAGCAGCTGTGAAAAGGAGAACCATACGACTTTAGCACAAAATCACCACGAAGCTTTAGCAGAGAACCACCATGCAGCTTTGGCAGGGGAGAATCATGTAACTTTGGGTTTTCCTTTGCCATGCAGCTTAGGAAGTCGGAAAGCAAGATGTAGCAGCGATGCAGAGATCTCTCTTAGCAGTTTGGAAGAATGCAGGAGAGACACTGCAGGAAGGAAAGGGGTGAAAGGACTCTTGCTGGTGGGCCATGAGAAGGTGCCATGGGATTTTCAAATAAGAACTGGAGATCCCGGCAACACAGTTGATTGTGCTGGGAACCAAGGGAGGCCTACCAGCCGAGCACAGATTACTGGGAAGTACCGGGGGCTGCCTGAGCCACGGACTTGTATTTCTTTTCCTGAGATACCATACCCCAGACTGGGCAAAGCAGGGAAGGAAGGACTGTGTGTGTTTGTGGGTATTTTAAGGGACTTTGGGATTTTAATGAAGACATTAATTCATTACTCTTAAGTCTGTATAACTAGAATAAGTAATTCCTTTCCTTTCACCAATCTCTAACATGGAGAGCTGTAATTCTCTGGTGATGGGAAAGGTGAACCTAGTACAGGGGGACCCCAGGAGAAGGGGGATCAACTAGGTAACATTGTGAGAACCCCTTCCCTGGTGGTCAATCAGGGAAAATCATGGGAGACCACATGTGCAGTAGCTTTAAAGTAGTACAACTACTTGTACACGCGCAGTAAAAGCCTGCCAAAGCTAGCCAGGAAGGATCTGCCCTATAAGAATAGAGTCCCTCTAGCCCCTGAGGTCAATCTCTGCTTGGAGTTGGCCTGCTTCCAAGTTCTCTGCTATAAACTCTGGGTGTTCAGTTCAATTCTTTGTTGTGATCACCAAGAACCTGGTTACCTGTGCCCACCTGTGACAAAGGAACATGTATAAAGGACACATGGACAAAGCCAAAGGAGGGTAGGATTGAGGGTGGGAGGTGGAGGTAAGTGGGGCCAGGGTCGAGGTGAGGGGAGCAGTGGCGGGAAAATGGAGGCAACTGTACTTGAACAACAATTAAAAACCAACGCAATGAGAGAGATTTTAACTCACGACTGCCTTGGAGCCTGCCTGTGTTCCCCCCTATTATTCCTTTACAGCTGTGTTGTCCAATAGCATGGACACATGTAGGTATTTAAATTTAAATTAACAAAAATAAAGGTAAAATTTTAGTTCTTCTATTACAGTAGATACTTTTCAAGTGCTCAATAAGCAAATGTGGCTAGTGGCTACCAATTAGCACAGATATGGAATATTTTCATCAACACAAAGTTCTCTATTGGATAGTCCTACCTTGGAGCAAGATTGTTGGCCTGTGACTCATATTTTCCAGTTCTAAAATGTGATCACTTGGTTACCTAAGGAAATATAAGGAGTATACTTACCTATATGACATCATGTAACATATTTTAATACCTATTTGTCACCATAACTAGGCTGAGAACTCTTTAAGAGCAAAAACCGTATCTTTAGTGTATGTATCTTCAGTGCCTGTTACTTCTGGCACAGAACAGATACTCACCCACTCTTTGTTATTGAATAACAACTTATGTTAGACCTGTCTATGAGATAGTAAGAGCTCACCTGTCTCTTTCATAAATTGAATCAGAAATGTAAGGTTTGCAAAGAAGTTCTTTTTTAAAAGGTTGCTATGGTTCCTAGATTTGTATTTGTTTCCACATTTCTCAAGAATTTAGGCAGTAGGGAGGACTGGCTTATGTCAAAAATGAAATAAAATTCTGTCTCTATACTTCTATCCCTATTTTTAATTTATTTTTACTTTTCATTTTTTCTTTATTTTTTTTATTGTTGTTCAGGTACAGTTGTCTCCATTTTCCCCCCAACCTTCCACCCTCAATCCTATCACCCTTTGGCTTTGTCCATGTGTCCTTTATACTTTTTCCTTGACAACTCTTCCCCCTTTTCTGCCCATGATCCCCTCCCACCTCTCCTCTGTTACTGCCATTTGTTCTTAATTTCAAGCAAAATATCCCTATATTTTTATCCATCCAAAGTATCACTTATAAACCTAAAAAAATAGAAGTCAATGTTTATTTAATTTTAAGTGTGTAATACACATACTGATCATGATGCAATCCACACCTTTAAACAAAGTGTTTACAATCTAACACAATGAGAAACACCTGTAGAGCTGTGTATCTTAATGACTCAATTTAAAAAAATATGTTTTCTCAAATAGCACCTTGCATTGGTGTGGGAACTATTTTTCACAGAGCCTTGACTTATGCTCTCTTACAATAACCAAAACAGACTTAAAAAGTGCATAGGCAAGTTATTATTTTCCTTTTTTAACAATGGAAAACTGAGGCCCAAAGAGTTTTTTAATTCAAGATCAAATTAACAAGTGATGGCAGAGTGAGAGTAGGAACCTAAGACTTCTGCTTCCTCGACCAGAGAACCTTCCACCCAGTCTAATTTTACACATAGAAGGAAATGGAAGCCCATTGGCTGACTTACTGCTTTTGCTTTCAATCTATAGTCCCTTCTGAGACCTATACTCCATGAATTTAAAAAAAACATCCTTTTATGCAATTTTATTTATTCAGATCATGATAAAGCCTTTAGTTGCTTTATTGCCAAATATGGTCATTTCAAAAGTTCTTGAAATGATGAGTGCAATCTGATAATGCTCTACTGTCCACTGCAGGGTTTGAAAATTTCCTTTTTGGGGTCATGACAATCGCACAATCATAGACCAATAGAGCATTAAAACTCAAAAAGGCCTTAGAATATGTCTTCTCTCTCTCTCTCTCTCTCTCTCTCTCTCTCCACCCCTCCCCCACACACAATTTTGAAGACAAGGAAACAGGCTCCAGCAACCTTACAACTACCCCAAAGCAACACACCTATTTATTAGAAATCCAGGCAGGGGTTTTGAACTCATCTCTTCTGATACCCATACCAGTACTCATCCCTCTTCTCTTGTCCAGGTCCTTCCTGTTATTTCTCCTAAGAGGTCCCAGAAACATAAAACAGAATGCTATAAGTTTCATCAACTAAATTTCTCATGAAAGGAAAATATGAAATTTAGTGCAAATGATGTTGGTAAATCATTTCTTGTCAATATCCTGTCATTAACAAAAGTAATTGTTTTTTGAGATGCTATATAAACAGACTGTATGACCCACACAAGGAAACAGATTGTCTTTAGCTGAGTGATGAGGAGAAAATCAAGTGATAAAGCTCTGAGAATACAGCCTCATTCTAGCAAATGACTTGCTTTGTTGCCACTTAAATTGCTCATCTATAACTGCTACAGATAAACTGCAATCAAAATACAGTATGTATCTTCTATTAGTTCTGCCCACAGGGGGTTGTTTGATCATAGTAAAATCATCCAAAAGGTAAACTGGCTGATTTTTACTACCTGAGTGGAAACTGCCATTAGACTATTAAGGAGGGTTAGAACGATGGCAAGTATTGTTTTCTGGCAAGGGAGCTTTTCTCTTCTCTAAATAGGACAGAGTAACTAAATGCTAAGCCCCTACTTCTGTGACTAACAACTAAATAGGAAAGGAAGAATCTACTCTGCCCACTTCCTCAGGCTTACTGGCTTCAGCGTGTTGGAGTCATACCTATGTAGTTCAGACATTGCCAATTCACATTTGGTGATCATTCAGGTAGAGCTAGTCTGCTGTATCTATTTTTAGAAGGTTTGGTGGGCAAAATATGGTGTAAACAAGATTACAAGGAATACATTTAAACTACTTGGAGAATAGGTGGTTTTTTTTTAAGCATTTTAAAAGCAATTTAGAAACAAATATGTTAATTGCACATCATTCTTATTTATTCATTAAAGCAGGTCCAAGGACTTCTACTTGGCAAAAATTCCTGGAAGGGCTTTGTTAGGCTACTTCCTATTACTTTGTGAACTTGAAAGTAATAGAATTGCATTTCTTTTAAATCTATAATTCCAATTGGCCTCCCCCCAAATTAGTCTCAATTAATGATTTGGCTGTACTCTATAAAGGCTGAACGAAATGACAAAGCCATCAGCTATAAGCTGAAAGATGTAAAAGTCACAGAAAATCCTGCACCATGTTCAAAACCTTTCTTTGCACAAAGAGTAAGCAACCAATAGTGAAAAATGGTAAATGGGAGCAATGAGAGGAGGCAGAAGGCAAAGCAAAAAGACATCATTCTGAGCCCTCTCCACAACTGAAAAGATTTACCTCATACTCACTGAATGTTCTTAACTTTCTGTTGCAGAACAAATGGCAGCAAGTACAGATCTGGGCCAAAATAGTTCAATTCAATTCAACAAATACTGTTAAGACTGTGTCCCAGGCCCCATGGCAGATGCTAGGGATATGGAGATGACTCAGATTCCACTCCTGCCCTCAAGGAGCTCACATTTCCAGTATTTGGAACAGGTACGTGAAGAAACAATTGTAAAAAAAAAGAAACAATTGTAATGAGGCATTGTGCTATGACCATGACATATGACATCTATCCAAAAAAGTCCAGCCATTGTTAATATAATGAGAACATATGTACAACATCGATGTAACCTGACAGCCAAGGAGAATGAACTGGAATGTACATGTATGAACAATGATGACTTCACTGTACTAGTTAGTGAATGAGCATGTGTATTGTATGGCTTTCCCACTCAAAATGACTGAGCAAATAGAACAATGAATCTGCATCAAATTTTGTGTTAAGCTTGAACATTCCTCCATGGAAACTATCAGGATGATTCAGAAAGCCACAGCTATGGGCAATTGGTGATTGGCAACTTCATCACAACAACATGCCTGCTCATGCATCATGTCTCATGCAGTTAGTTTTTTGGTGAAACATCAAATCACCCAGGAGACTTTACCCCTACCCCCATAGCCCAGATTTGGTGCCCTGCAAATTCCAGCTTTCCCAAAACTAAAATCACCTTTGAAATGGTAGAAATTTCAGACCACTGTTGGATATTCAGTAGAATACAGCAGGGCACCTGATGGAGACTGGGAGAACTGTGTGAGGTCCCAAGATGCCTACTTTGAAAGGGACTGAGGCATCATTGTCCTACACACGATGTTTTTTGTACCTTGTATCAATAAATATCATCTTCTTTAAATTTTTATATTTCATATTACATGGCTGGATACCTTCTGGACAGACCTCATATATAGAGAGCACACGCAAGAACAACCAAGAAGAATCCCTCTAGGTAGTAACACTTGCTACTAGAACTGACCTCAGACACATGATCTAAGGGGGAGATGGAACTAAGGAAAACCTTTGTTTGGAGGAAAGAGTTTTCTTCTCTCTTGCTCTAATTCTTGATTTTGCAAGTTATATATGAGTGTCAGGGGAAGCCAAAATATAAACTATGCTTAATAAAATCAATCAACTTCCCTACAGCCACAAATCCAACTGGATTTGGTTTGACTCTTCTGTAAAGTTTGGAAGACAAGTTACATTCAGTACAAGTGCTAGAAAAATCAATGTCTGAAGGGTTAGATAATTAAACCACAGAGACTTATTTTTGAACAAGTAAAGGTTTTCTCCAGTGGTCAAATGTTCATTAGTTTCAAATACTTTTTGCAACTTTTGCATAAAGATGAGTCCTGAGACAAGTCGACCATAGCTTGAATAGCCTCTTAAAACTTTCCCTAGTCTACTTGTCAGAGGTAGAAAAGAAAGATTGAACTCTTTCCTGCAGTAGCCTGTAGTTAGGGACCTTCACTTACCTCAGCATGTTAGTCTCATTTGCTCTAAAGCCTTACAAAAACAGATTATCATAAAATTTTCACACTTGGTAGGAAGCAGAGCAAGTGCTTTCCTTACTTTTTTTATGGAGTCTAAGGATGTGCATTTTATGCTTGTTCCCTTCTGATCCACCTGGCACTGCATCTTTTCTCCAGAAGAAGCTGAAAGTTCTTGGGTCAACTTACTGCTTTCCAGGTGCTGCAGGAGCCCTAGTCCCTCCCTAACAATGTATGCCATCCCTGGAGGCCCAATCCCATACATTGAGGAAAGATCACAAAAAGAAATAAAAGAAATCTTGGCTTCTTCAAAATCACCATCTCTGATCTGAGAATGATAGTTCTGTGTCTTCTCTCCTAAATAATAGAGCATATAGATGACTGTGAAGCAGGACTCTTTCTGTCTACTACAGGACTTAAGCCAACAATGTACACATTGTGTTTCTATGCAAAGATTAGTTTTAATCTCTTCCCTTACAAAGTTTTCTCCCCTGTAATAAATGAAAAAGGTATGAGAAGACAGGGAATGAATAAATAAAGGTATGAATAACCTGTCCCAATGTGTTCTAAAAATAATAAGGATCCTATGCCAGTCAACCATTTCTTTTTTGTATTATATAAAATTTGATACATTTAATCAGTCAACCATTTCATAAGTTAATATTTCTTCTGTTCTTTAGGATTATTGTTATTATCATCATCAATATTATTATTATCACTAGAGAAATACCTTTTAGAGAAAGAGCCTAAAATACCATAAAAACCTCAAAATGTCATATTCATCTTCTCACTATTCCTAAGAGAAAAATAAGCCATCTGTAAGGTTTTTTCCAAGATATTAATTCCCTCTTAACCTCACTGAAGGCACAACACTACAAGGCTACAAAGGGTATCAAGAAGATGGAAGACAGAATACTAGCCATTGGTCAACTTGTTCTAGGACCCTATCTCTTGCTGTGGTGACCACCTTGGCTTTAATGATAAGAAGATTAAATACAGTGAACTCTACAAGGGGAAGGGAAATCCCACTGATTCCCCAATTATCCATCAGGTTTTGGTTTTACACCTGAGAACTGATTTTCCATGATGAGTATGTGAAAGCTGTTGTTACAGCCTAAAATATTAAATGAAAAAGTCCAAAATTAAACAATTCAAAGTTTATATTATGTGCTGTTCCAAGTAGCATAATGAAATCTTGTGTTGTCCCACTCTGTCATGTTGGGACATGGATTATCCCTTTGTCCAGTGGATTCATGCTGTGTATATACACTTTCCAGCTGTTAGTTGCTTAGAAGCTATCTAAGTTATCAGGTTGATTATTAGAGAGAAAAAGAGAGACCACATTTACAAAACTTTTATTAGAGTATGTTAGTATAATTGTTCTACTTTCTTATTATTTGTTGTTAATCTCTTACTGTGCCTGATTTACAAATTAAACTTTCTCATAGGCATGGATGTATAGGAAAAAATACATATATATTTAATATATGTGTTTCTAATGTATACAGTATATATACACAATCTATATGGACATATATATGATTTGGATATGTATGTGTGTATATACACATATATGGTATATATATATATACACACACACACAATCCAAATTTTCGGGTATTCACTGGAGGTTCTTGAAACCTATCCCCCCCACAAATAAGGGAGAACTACTGGGTGGAGCAAAAGTAGGTTTGCAGTTGCTCATATGGAAAATAATACAGTGATTAATAAAGTAATACAAGAATAAACTCTATGGCCCTGGCCAGTGTGGCCCAGTGGATTGAGTGCTGGCCTGCAAACCAGGGGGTCACTGGTTTGATTCTCGGCCAGGCCACATGCCTGGGTTGAGATCCAGGTCCCCAGTAGGGGGCGCATGAGAAACAACCACACATTGATGTTTCTCTCCCTCTCTCCCTCCCTTGCCCTCTCTCTAAAAATAAATGAATAAAATATTTTTAAAAATAAAAAAGAATCTGGTAAATATAGCCAATTATTCCAAAGGTGCCAAAACTCTCATTTCATCTTGTTTCCCAGTTAATGTACCATAGCAGAGAATGAATCGCTATTAGAAGGAACTAAAAATAAAAATGTTTCAGCATCTGTAATTGACTTGTCTTGTTGGACTTTTTAGGGAGCCAAAGTACCAGTTCCAGGCTATTAGCCCATAGTTTATAAGACAATATATTTCCTCATTCAAATACTCTTCATGGTTTAAAAATAAAAAGGATGCATTTTCATCTGACAATCTTTCATTTTAGGTAGATTTGATGTTTTGGAAGCACAACAAAAGGAGAAGAAAAAAACAAATATGCATACTGCTCTTAAAATCAGCCATTATCTTCATTAATGCTTTCCTTTCTTTTAAGTCACTTTTCTAGCAGCTCCACAATTTGCCACATCAAACAGTCATTTATTTGTTTTCCAGAAAAGTACAGTAATATGTATGTGTTTAAAATAAAATGCCAGTAATTAGCTATGTTGGGGGCTGATGGTATCTATGTGCAATTATGGCAATCAGATATTTGAAATCACAAAATCATGGATCCTTAGACATGACCTAAACCAAATGAGACTTATTTTGTCATCCTGTCATCATGGTCCTTTCTCATACAATCCAGTGAGACCAAATATTCAGTGGTCTGTCTAACAGTTAGTACCTCTGTACTGGCCTCCATGTTTGGTGCATGTTACTACTTGGACTGCTTTCCATTACCCTTATCATGATAGGAGGCCATTAACTATATAATCATTATTTTACTGTATGTCTCCTGCACTATACTCTGGGCTCCATAAGGGTAATAGCAATGTCTGTTTTGTTTTGAAATGTGTATTTCATCTTGGATAGGACAGAACAAATGGTAAGTAGAGTAGGCACCAATGAACAAATGAACTATCAGCCTGGCTGGAGAGGAATGTGTATGTAAACCGATAGAGAATAAAATCAGGTTTCCTTGAAGCTTTACCTAACCACCCTATTTAAATTAGTAAAAATTTTCCAACAATCACAATCTCTCTTTTCTGCCTTATTTGTCTCCATAGCATTTATTTCTAAAATACCATATATTTAAATTATTTATTTTATTTTTTATTTCTCTCCCTGTACTAGAATGTTAACTCTATGATATTAGGAATATTTGTTTTGTTCACTGCTCTTTCGAGAACCCTAGAAAAAGTGCCTGGCAGGAAGAGGATATTCAATAACTATTTGCCCAATAAATGAATGTACTTTATGGACTAGGCAAATGGCTACACGCACACACAAAATATTAAATATACAATACTCATTCTAAATTTCATAAGGGCACACCAGAGAACTGGGCCTAGAATAGCCCCCTTTTGCCAGTTTTCAATTTTCTAAGATGTTAGAACATGGTCCTGTTTTACTAGCATAGGGATACCCAGAGAACCCCAACCACTTCCATTTCCCATGTGTCCTGTGAAACCTCCAAGCATCAAAAAGCCACTTCAATCAACACAATGCCTTTCTTCTTTAACAGGCCAACTGTGTATGAATAGAAATGGAAGTTGCCTTTTCTTGATCATGAGACTCCAGTGTGAATGGGAAAAAAACTGTTGTGGCCATTTCTAAGGAATTAGCCTAATGATTTCTACTAAAATCTTTTCACTAGAATTGTCCCCAAACTTGAATTTTATGGGTCAACCAGAATGCTGGCCCCTGACCTAAAAATTTCAGTTGTCAAAGAGGCAGAGAAGCAAGAACAGGCATTTCTAGTCAATAAGAGTTGGGGTGTGAACAAGGCATCTGGAATTTGTAAAGTACCAGAAGCTTCTTGCTTTTTGAGAAACTGTTCTGGCTAGTGAAGAAGAAAGGACTCTAAATCAGAGAGACTTGGGTTAAACTTCTCATTAAGTGTGACCTCAGAAACATTACTTGACCTTTATATGTGTTAGCTTCTTCATCATAAAACTAATATAATATTATGTCCAGTTTCACAGGGCTGTTGTTAGGATTAAGTAAGTTACTATAAGAAAAACATCAAGCCCAGGAACTGACATAAATTTGGTATCCAGTTAATGGCCTCAGTTCCCTCCCCTCCTTGCATCCATCCCTTCTCCTTATTTTATGAAAGACACAGAGGGGAATCAATTTCTTATTCAAAACTATTATGAATTTTTTCAAATACTTTTAAAATATATTTTATTGATTATGCTATTGCAGTTTTCCCATTTCTTTTCTTTATTCCCCTCCACCCTGCACAACCTTTCCCAACCCCATCCCCCCGCCTTAGTTCATGTCCAAGGGCTGTACAGATAAGTTCTTTGGCTTCTACATTTCCCACACTATTCTTGACCTCCCCCTGTCTATTTTCTACCTACCATTTATGCTACTTATTCCCTGTACCTTCTCCCCCATTCCCTCCTCCCTTTTCCCACTGATAACCCTCCATGTGATCTCCATTTCTGTGATTCTGTTCCTGTTCTATTGTTTGCTTATTTTGTTTTTGTTTTAGTTTCTAGGTTTGGTTGTTGATAGTTGTTAATTTGTTGTCATTTTACTGTTCTTATTTTTGATCTTCTTCTTTTTCTTAGATAAGTCCCTTTAACATTTCATATATTAAGGGCTTGGTGATGATGAACTCCTTCAACTTGACCTAATCTGGGAAGCATGTTATCTGCCCTTCCATTCTAAATGATAGCTTTGCTGGATAGAGTAATCTTGGATATAGGTCCTTGCCTTTCATAAGGTGGAATACTTGTTTCCAGACCTTTCTTGCCTTCAAGGTATCTTTTGAGAAATCAGTTGACAGTCTTATGGGAACTCCTTTGTAGGTAACTGTCCTTTTCTATTGCTGCTTTTAAGATTCTCTCCTTATCTTTAATCTTGGGTAAAGTAATTATGATGTGCCTTGGTGTGTGCTTCCTTGGGTCTAACTTCTTTGGGACTCTCTGAGCTTCCTGGACTTCCTGGACTTCCTGGAAGTCTATTTCCTTTGACATATTAGGGAAGTTCTCCTTCATTGTGTTTTGAAATAAGTTTTCAATTTCTTGCTCTTCCTCTTCTCCTTCTGTCATCCCTATGATTCTGATATTGGAAGGTTTAAGGTTGTCCCAGAGTTTCCTAAGCCTCTCCTTATTTTTCTTTTTAATTATTCTTTCTTCATTCTGTCCCAGTTGAATGTTTATTTCTTCTTTCTGCTTCAAACCATTGATTTGAGTCCTGGTTTCCTTCCCATTACTGTTAGTTCCCTGTACATTTTCCTTTATTTCACTTTTCATAGCCTTCACTTTTTCCTCTATTTTGTGACCATACTCAACCAATTCTGTGAGCATCCTGATTACCAGTATTTTGAACTGTGCATCTGATAGGTTGGCTATCTCTTCATCACTTAGTTGTATTTTTTTCTGGAGTTTTGACATGTTCTTTCATTTGGACCATTGTTTTTGGTCTTGGTGTGCCTGTCATGTAGTAAGGTGTAGAGCCTTAGGCATTTGCCAGGGTGGGGCAACCTACGTTGCTGTGTTGTGGTGCTGTATGTGAGTGAGGGATCTGAGAGGGAACAATGCCACTTGTTCAGCTCTCTGCTGACTTTCATTCACTACCACCGCTACCCACAAGCAAATTGGACCCTTCTGGTGCTGAACTTTGGGTGGGTAGTTTGTTGTTGTTTTTTTTAATGTTCTAGACCTTGTGGGTGTCTCCAATGAACTCTCCTGTGAGGCTGAGAATTTCATCTGTCACCTCAATCCCCACAAGTTTTTTCAGTCAGAGGTTTTGAGGCTTTATTTCTCTGCACTGGAACCCTGGGTTTTGCAGTCTGTCTCACTCCCCAGATTTTTTCCCACTTTATTTACATGCAAATGTGGGACCACCCACTCCACCAACCACCACCTCACCTAGTCCTCTAGTTGCCACCTTGCCATGAGTTCTCTCAGCCCAGGTACCATCTCCACCCCTCCTACCAGCCTAGATGAATGTTTCTTCTTTAACTTCTTGGTTGTCAGACTTCTTCACAGTTCATTTTTTTGCTAGTTCTAGTTGTTTTTTGTTTTTAAATTTGTTGTTGTCCTTCTTTTGGTTGTGTGAGGAGGCACCATGTCTCTACCTTATGCCTCCATCGTGGCTGGAAGTCCTAAAATACTTTTTGAGAATAATAGTATCCTCTGAAAGAATGACCTCATTGGGGAAAACAAGTTTCATTTTAACCCCTCCCTTTCTCCTTTCTTTGCAACATACTAAGGAAAACAACTTAATATGCTGAACTATATAGATTTAAAAAAACTTGGATATATACCCTTTATTTTTTAGGGAAGAGAAAAGAAAGCTCTTCAGAGCTAACAACTTTCCCTTTTTTTTTTGAAAAAAATAAAAGAGCAAAAACCACCACCAGGTAATGTTAGATGGTCCCCAAGGCTTTAAATTAAAAAAAAAAAGGCCTCCAACAGATTTAATTGTTGGAAAACCTCAGAGGGGCAGGATCCCATGCAAGAAAAGCTTATAACTTCCTTGTGAAGGAAAAATCAGAAGAAAAAAACTGATACAATGAACAGGCTAGACAGCAAAGAAAGAAAATTATGGATGAGCAGAAAACAAGCCCAAGCTCTGCCAAAAGTAGCAGCCAGAAAGTTGGCCCCTTGAGAGCTCTCACAGGTGACTAAAAGAAAAGCAGCTGCCTCAGGGAACTGACTATTTAGCATCTCTTTTTAAATTACTTTTTTCAGTGTGGCTTATGCTGGCTGACTCTGAAATCTCCAGAAGTAGAGGAAGGTCCCATAAAAATAATGGTTTCCCTGAGGGAACCATCTTTAGAGGCTGGGTAGTTTTACTGATTTAAAAAGTAGCTTTCTTAGAAGAAGGATGCAAACTTTTTTATTAAAAAAAAACTACTTCTCCCTTTTTGATAATGCTAAGGCAATACCTTGGAACAAGGGGCCAAATACCAGTTATCAATTACCCTAATTAACCCAATTCCTAAGACATATTTGTATGGCTGTCATGACAACTGCTTTGACTAACATGCCAAGAATAACTTAGCTTTCCATTCAAATAAATCTCTGATAATTACCAGTCTAGTTTACTAGGCTTCTATGATACTAATCATTAGTGCTACTGTGCAAAGTTCACACTAAACAATTTATTAATGATGCCTTTTGCATCGTGGTTATGTGAATCAGGGGCAGTGTACAGAATTTTTGCCATCATGCTAATAAGGTGAAATGGGTGGCAAGATTTGAGCCAGGGGCTGACTGTTTGGTCTTTAGAGCAAAAAGTCTGCACAAGAGGGAGAGTGGAAACTGCACTATGAAATAAGGAATGTCTAAGGAATAGTAAGGCACATTGTGACTGTTTCTCTGAAGCCATAATCTGTAAGTTATAGTCTCAAGTCTTGGATTCAAAAGAGAATAAAATATAATATAGTTAAATTATGGAAGTATATGCCCTGGTAGGAATGTTTGAGAGGGTAGAAGACTGATGCACAGTAGTAGGAGTTCAGTAATGGTTTAGAGACAATATTACAGAATGATAAAGTCTGCATTGATGTGTGCATGTTAAGCTCTACGTAATAAGGACACAACTCAGAAAAGAAAAAGCCCCCTGATAACTGGTGATAACCTTGGTCAAGTAAGTCAACATAGGATGTTTTGGTTGAAAGATCAATGTTTTATTTTCTAATGAAACACTGTTATGGTCTCCATGTTTGAATAGTAATATACCTATGAAAAAATGAGTTCTGAGATTTGCTGTCATTTTCCCAGTCTAGTAAAATCTCTTTATTCTACACAATTAGAATAGGAAATATAGATATCATATTCTAGGTTTTAGATACACTATATGCATTTCACTAGTTGGAAAAGATTGAGTAAATTGCAAAAACATTGGTCCTGTCACTTCTTTCAACTTTGCCTTACTTTCTAGTTACCTCCCTTCCAGGGATTTTTTTAATGGCACAATATTCTGGTGCCAAAGAAAAATAATTAAACCAAAGTTTTGGGTTTCATCTCACTCCTATATCAAGTAATGTTATTCTTATTATCTAGGTATTTTTCTCAACTACATTTCTTTCGAGATCACTATTTGTCATCTCATGGTTCAAACTATGCTATAAGTACTGTTCACATCAAATTAGAAATTTGGCATTAATGAAACACTCTGGATGAGTTGGCAGAAAGACATGCAAAACACATCCCTTTGTTGCCAGTAAACTTGAGTTTCTTTTTATAGACAGTAAATGCAGAGAGGGCTCGTTTATGGTGAGCAATTAATGACGTGCTCCAACAAAGTACCTGGAACAGTGCCTGGCATGTGCTAAGTGTTGAAGGAACCAGAAGCCATATGAAGACTTCCAGACAAGATGGAGGCATAGGCACATGTTTTGCCTCCTTGAGCAATTATCAAGAGAATTACAACTAGATCTAAAAACAAATAATACCCAGAACCCTCAGAAAATCAAACTGCATGGATGTCCAAAAACCAAGGATTTAAAGAAGCCACATTCATCTAAACAGGTAGGAAGGGTAGAGTCGTGGAAAAGGGTGGAGAGCTGTAGAGATTCACTGTGGTGAAGAGAGGCAGTGGCAGCAGCAGAACGAATGGTCCAACATTCATATATGGTGGATAAAAATCAGGAAAGATACCTGGGGAGTGAAGGATCCTAGCCCCAAGCCAGACCACACAGCCCAGGGTCCCAGTGACAGAACGATAAATCCCCTACCTTCTGGCTGTAAAAACCAATGAGGGTTGGGGTGCTGGAAGAAACAGACAGATTTTCCATTTAAATGGCCCACAAGGGTGTAATGTATGCAGGTCTATCCACTCTGGGATTTAGCACCAGGGCAATAGCCAGAAGGGTGTCAGCTGCACAGGGCAAATGTTGGGCAAACCTCCAGAAGCCAGGTAGTGGATTTATCCCCTCTCTGAGCCCTCCCCCTATATAAAGCCACAAAACAGTAAAGCAGGTTGCCCCACCCTGGCAAGTATCTAAGGCTCCACCCTACACAATTTAGAGGTGCCTTTTCTACAATAGGCCACATTACTAAGACAGGGAGTCAAAGCAGCCCTACCTAATACACAAAAACAAACACAGAGAGGCTGCCAAATCAAGAAGACAAAGAACTATGGACCAACTGAAAGAACAGAAAGTAAAACAGAAAAAGAACTAAAGGAAGTGGAGATAACCAATCTATCAGATGCAGAGTTCAAAACACTGGTGATCAGGATGCTCAAAGAACTCAATGAGTACAGCAACAACATAAAAGTAGAAATAAAATTTACACTAAATGAAATAAAGAAAA
This sequence comes from Anoura caudifer, assembly GCA_004027475.1. Classification (NCBI taxonomy): domain Eukaryota; kingdom Metazoa; phylum Chordata; class Mammalia; order Chiroptera; family Phyllostomidae; genus Anoura; species Anoura caudifer. Next base: position 71,698 of record PVKU01005186.1, read on the forward strand.
ATCTACAGGGAACCATCACTAGAGGGGAGGAAGCTGGGATTCAAATCAACAATCTGAAACATAAGGAATAAATAAGCATTCAACCAGACAAGAAAAAAAAGAATTTTAAAAAGTGAGAATAGATTTACAATAGCCAAGTGTTGGAAGCAACCCAGCTGCCCATCAGTAAATTAATGAATCCAAAAACTATGGTACATTTAGACAATGGAATTCTATGCAGCAGAAAGAATGAAGGAGCTCCTACCCTTTGCAACAGCATGGATGGAACTGGAGAGCATCATGCTAAGTGAAATAAGCCAGGAAGTGAAAGACAAATACCATATGATCTTACCTTTAACAGGAACCTAATCAACAAAACAAACAAACAAGCAAAATGTAACCAAAGACACTGAAATTGAGAACAGACTGACAGTCACCAGAGGGAAGGAAGGAAGGGGGAGGGAAGATCAGGGGAAAAGGGGAAGGGTTTACAGGAACAAGTATAAAAGGACACATTGATAAAAATTAGGGGGGGTGGAAATGGGAGGGAGGTGGGGAGGGCTGGGGCAGTGGGCTGGGATGGGAGTAAAAGACAGAAAACTGTACAAGAACAACAATTAAAATATTTTTTTAAAAAGTGAGAATAGTATAAGGACCCTATGAGACATTTCCAAACATACAAACATATGAATCATAGGGATGCCAGAAGGAGAAGAGGAAGAGCAAGAAATTGAAAACTTATTTGAAGAAATAATGAAAGAAGAATTCCCTAATTTAGTGAAGGAAATAAACATACAAGTCCAGGAAGCACAGAGTCCCCAACAAGTTCAACCCAAAGAGGACCACACCAAGACACATCATAATTAAAATGCCGAAGGTTAAAGAAAAACTGAGAATCTTAAAAGAAGTAAGAGAAATATAGAGAGTTACCTACAAAGGAGTTCCCATAAGACTATGGGCAAATTTCTCAATAGAAAGTTTGCAGGCAAGAAGGGACTGGCAAGAAGTATCCAAAGTCATGAAAGGCAAGGACCTACATCCAAGATTGCTCTATTCAGCAAAGCTCTCATTTAGAATGGAAGGGCAGATAAAGTGCTTCCCAGATAAGGTCAAGTTAAAGGAGTTCATCATCACCAAGCCCTTAATATATGAAACGTTAAAGGGACTTATCTAAGAAAAAGAAGATCAAAACTATGAACATTAAAATGGCAACAAATTTATAACTATCAACAACTGAATATTAAAAAAGCAAACTAAGCAAACTACCAAACTAAGCATAGATATGGAGATCATTTGGAGGGTTATCAGGTGGGAGAAGGAAGGAAGGAGGAGAATGGGGGAGAAAGGTGCATGGATTAGAAACATGGTCAGTAGGTACAAAATAAACAGGGAGATGTTAAGAATAGCATAGGAAATGGGAAAGCCAAAGAACTTATATGCGCAACTCATGGACATGAACTAAGGGAGGGACTGCTGGAGGGAAAGGGAGCATTGGGTGGAGGGGGGCAAAGGGAGAAAAATTGGGGTAACTGTAATAGCATAATCAATTAAATATATTTTTCAAACAACAACAAAAACACAAATAAGAAGCCACATGAAAAAAGTATTAGGTAGCATTTATATTAATGTGAGATACAAGATTGTGATTCTGCCACCACAGTGAAACTCTTGAGCCTTAAGATCACAATTGGTAATGCCCTTCCCTCTTTCTGTTGCTTGTAGGATACCATGACTTCCACACCACTTTGTATTATTTTTAGTTCCCTTCCTTCCAAAGATGAATAAATTGTACAATATGTTGGTGTCAAAAGGGAAATAGAGATAGACCCTTGCCTGTATGTAATGTCAAAACATGTTATAGAGCAGTCTACATCTGAATTTTTATTACTCTATTGTGCCTCATGGGTATCTCAGAATCATATTTCTAATATCATGTTAGCACACATATGAAAACAGGACTGAGAGTGTTAAGAGATCTCAGAGTTTTATCACAATTCTACCAATATCTGCAGTGGAACCCGATAAAATGTCCACTTTTCATATGATTGTGCTTCAGTGTTTGTTTGTTTTTTTTCATTATGGAACAGAATGGGGTAGTAATGGCATTATAAATCACATGTTGTCTACAAAGTTGCATTAAATATGCCACATAATAAATGGTTACTAGTAAAGTTGTAAAACTAACACCCTTCTTGCACACAGATGATCTTATGCACTGCTCTGCCTTGTCCCTACCCTAGCAGACTGTAAACTCCTTGACAGCAAGAATTATTCTTCACTTACTTTAGCAAACCCTGTACTACCTAGCACAGACTGTGAAGTACAGGTGCTTGGTATATCACAGCTGAGTTGATCTGAACCTGTGAGCAGATATGGCTGCCTGAGTCACTAAAATGTGCAGTCAGAGCTTGTGGACACCTGTGCATTGGAGAATGTACAAAATAAGTGAATCTTCATGTGTGTAATTTACAACCTAGAGACTGCTGATAAGGAAGAGAATCAGATGCTATGCAGCACCAAACAGAACTGAACAAGCAGCAACCCATGTCAGGAAATCTAATACTCTACGCATTGTGGAGAGGAAAATCCTGCTAGGCAGTGAAGTGTAAGGGAATCTATTCTATGAATGGAAGGCAGCCTAATGGGGTTTGATGTGATTGGAAATCCAATATACTGGAGTAAAAGTAAGCCCAAAATGTAATAGTAGGGAAAAGGAAGTAAGCATCACTGATTAAACAGACTGGTCACTAGAATTTTCCCTTGTTTTAGAGATACAAAACCAAGCCAGATAAGTATTCAGGTCGAGATTGCAAGTCTATTGAAAAAGAAGAGGAATGAATGACTAGCTCTAAAAAGACTTTTTTAATGTTATTTATTTATACCCCCAAACCAAGGAGTTCCCTGGGCCTGACTCCCAATGTTGCTGCCATCATACAGAAGCTATCTGAGAGAGCATGCTCTCAGCAAAACTCACTCCACCTGAAACAGTTACCGTATAAAATGTCCTTTGTGTTTAGAGTTGTTTTAGTGTTTTGCTGGCATGGAAAGTAAGAATGCTTCTGCTGAGTTTTCAAGCTCACATGCATTCTGACTATGTGGAGCCTCAAGACAAGAGGGCACTGCAGAGCCCCAAATAGAAAAGCTAAAAAGCATTTTATTGAGAAATCATTCTGCTTTTTAAATAGCCCATTCTTCAATACAGCTCTTTTCCAAACCTGCTAATGGTAGGGAATTTTACATTAAAAAAAACAACCTTTTGGAGCTATCACTATTATTTATGAGGAGCTATAACTGTGCCCGATGCCTTATGGTAGGCAGAATATGCTAAATTAAACCTTGCTTATTCCTTGTGTATAGTTATCCTTATGAGACCAGTTGGTTATAAAGTGCCCTGAACTTTTATTAACATGCTAGCCAGTACAAATACTACCTGACAAGCAATTCTTTGTGGCACCAGAATTGTTTGAACAAGCCAGAACAAAAGTCAGGTTAACATACTAAAAGAGTAAGCCCTGGCTGGTATGACTCAGTGGATTGAGCAGTGGCCTGAAGACTGAAAATTCAGTGGTTCAATTCCTAGTCAGGGCACATGCCTGGGTTGTGGGCCAGGTTCCCAGTTGGGGACACGCAAGAGGCAACCACACATTGATGTTTCTCTCCCTGTCTTTCTCTTTCCTTTCACCTCTATCTAAAAAAAATAAATAAATAAAATATTTTTAAAAAAGACATTAGAAGATTGGCACTAGGAGCAGAGAAATGTAAAGTACATGGGCTTTTGTCAGAAGATTACTAAGCTGCACATCTCCTCATTCCCTGTAGCTGGTCCATGATGTCTTCTCTGGCTATGCCATCGAGTCTCCACTTTTGTCTGCACTGGCACACCAAGACATCTTTAGAGGAGCTTAAACTAGCTCTTCTCTGCCTCTCACACATCACCCACAAAACTGTCTTGGGCATAGGCCTATCACTTTCTATGGCCAATGATGTTGGGGGCAGACAGGCCACAGCTGGATTCTCTGACCTTGCACAGAGTAGACAGAGCACACAGTTAAGAGGAGATGATTCTCTCTGTACTTCAACAAGGAGCAAATTCAATGAACAGATCAGACTGAAGAAGAAGATTAATCTCCTAGCCTCATCATCCTCATTATTAGGGCATGTTAGGAAGTGGGACAGCTGATGTGAGGACAACAGCCCAGAGAGAGCAAAGAAGGACAAGAGCCCAAACTGTCTTCTTTGCTATTGATAAAATGAGCCCTTTCCAAATGAGTAACACAGGGTACCAGCAACTCTGAGATCTGCCACATACATGTACACACCTTCTCCTCCCATATCTAAAAAACACAGTCCTTTTCTCTTTTTTATCTAAACAGTAACTTTTGCCCACCTTCACAAAATAGGTAAGGAATACTTGCCCTTGATGGAAATATTACAAAGAGAAAAGGCTAAGATGCATCCCTGTCTCTGAAGAATGTAAAGATGAAGAGATAAAGACAATGAAATTACTGTGACCATAGGAATAAAGGTTGAATTTTGGTGCATTAGTGCGCCCTCTGCTGACTATTGGACAGAATGTCACAGAAAAAAAGTTGGAGCAGAAAGGGAAGAAGGAAAAAAAAGCAAAAGCTGGGAAGCAGGAAATAGGGAAGGAAAGAGCCCTTTCTTCTCTGGGGCCTGCTCTCTGTTTATTCAGAGAGATGAAGAGCAGGAATTCCTTGTCTTCTCTATCAAGTCCAGTCAAAAAAGAAGATAAAATTATAGACATTGCTTTGACACTACTTATTCAATGACATGAATACGACTAGATAAGCACTGCATGTGCCACAAGCACCGTCTTACAGAACTCATCTGCACACCACCCACTAATGTGTGTAGGCACAACAAGAACACAAAAGGCCATTGAGCAGAGACTGGGAGAATAGACTTGAGCCATAAACTATCCATCTGAAGCTGGCTACAGGCTGTTTCTTTCTTCACTTTGAAATTAATTCTATGCATGGCTATTTTCCTAAAATGAACTTGCCTTTTACAGAATTCACAATAGACCTGTGTATGACTACCATCACCTTCCTGCCTCAGCCCCTTTCCACTCTTTTAACCAACGGCTATGTATGGGATTCAAGACCTCAGCACTCAGAAGGGCTTCCTGACATATGGCCAAGGGTTTAATTCTAGATCCATACCACACCAGCCACAGCACATGATGTTTTCCTATTCACCCACCTGCTCTGATTCCACTGGCACTCTACTCCAGCTCCACAATGCTCTTTCCCAACTCGGGATCTTCACACATGCTACTCCTTGTCAACTTTCAACAATCACCCTGTCCCAAAACCTTTTTGCATCACTAACTCCTGTTTACCTTTCAAGTATCAATTCAAATATGAATTCCCTAATCTCCTAGACTAGGTCAGGTGCCCCCATTTTTCTCTTTCATACTAATATAATCTTTTCTTTCATTACATTATAATTTTATATTGGGGTTTTGTCTGCCCACTCCGTAAAGACAGGCATTATGTTAGTTTCATTCACTACTCTTTAAGCAGTATCTAAAACAACAACAAGAAGACATTGAAAAAATATAGAAAAAAATAAAGGAATATATCCATATCAAAGCAAGCTAAGCTATTTAATCAAAGGATTTGCTAATATTGGCATTATTCTTAAGAAAGTATGTTACATCACTTCCCCCAAATCTCTGTTCTTTGGTTCTTATTCCTCCCAAAACCCAGATATGCTTAAGTTATTTCCAAACATGCTGGCAGAAATCTTATGCCACAGCCTGATTTCTGCTTCAATAACCTTTAATTCTTTTCAAATCTCAAATCAAGATCCTGTTCCCTGCTACAACTTACAACTGTAAATGCTTATGCTATGTTTATTTAATTTTGCAAAACAATGAGTCAATAAAACATTATATTGATAACATAATTTCATTGTATCCTGCAAATGGGCCACCAGCTGATACTAAACCAATTAATATTGAACTCTATGTATTCTCATTTGATCTAATAGTCACATGTAGTATTTACAAAGTCCATTATTCAGCAACAAAAATGCCCAGAATTATTTGATGTATTTTAGACCTTTCTGGTTCCAGGCAATCTTTTATTCTCCACTTTGAAATATTATCTATAAGGCTCTTTACCAAACTGTACTCTGTGTGTGATATATGAGGGGGGACTCAAAAAACCCAGAATTATCTTCTGGAGGGTGGACCCCTTGTAGTACAGGCTTCCCTTGCTAGGTGGGTGTTCTAGGAACCCATCTGTGTCAGTGTACTACCTGGTGTTGTTGTAAGAGGCTACATTCAGCTTCAATAATTTTTTTTAATGTTCCTTCAACACATTTTCCCATTTCATTATGGGTGATTTATGAGTGCACCTGCCCACATCATGCTGAGTGTTCAGCAGTTTTTGACTAAAAATGGCATGACCCCAATGCCCCACCCTCCCTATTCACCCAATCTCAGGCTGGGTGACTTTTGTTTCCCCAGATGAAAAAAGTCCTCAAAGGCAAAGGTTTTAAAAATGTGAAAGAGGTGAAACAAAAGACAGCAAAAGCACTAAAAAGCATAAAAATTGACAAGCTCAAAAACTGTTTTTGAGGAGTGGGAAAAACGTCTCCACAGGTGTATTCCATCAAATGGAGAGTGCTTTGAAGGTGACTGAAGTTCAAAGATGCAAGAAAACACAATTTTTTATAAGTAAATTCCAGGTTTTGGGGGTTCCCCCTCGTATAAGGTCCATGGCCAAAGATATGTGTTATTATTTTAAGCACATCTTCCTGCTAACAGATTAGTAAACATGACCTATTAGCTAGACTTGGGATGTTTAACCTTGATAAGAAAATGCCAGTCTTAGTTTAGTGGAATTTCATAAACCTGACTTAAAGATGGGTTAACACAATCCAGTGACAAAGGCATACATCCACTATCACAAAGTCAGCATACTCTGACAAACTGAAACTCTAGTAAAAGCAGTGAGTGATTTGTATCCAAGCTTCTTATGGTCACTGAAAACAGATTTTTTTCTCTGCTGCTCAGTGATAGGAAAATTAAATTTCATTTGGGGTTAATGCTTCCTTGATTTGATGTGGAAGGAATTTTGCTCCCCTTGGTTCTTTACTCTCACCAAGAGAAAATGCATCCCATGGAACATTTTAGGTAGACTGTCAAGGTTACAGGGCACAATGTATATGTTATGCTTCTCTCTAGTACATTGCTATCAATCACTAAATTACCTGTGGCCTGAACAAGAAAGCAAGAACAAAGGGGGGAATCTGTTTCACTCAAGGAACTACTTCCAAAATTGGAAAATTTGAGATGAACTGTCTTCCTGAAATAAATCATTAAATAAGCTTTGTATTGTGCACATTTCACAATGGTTAGGATGATGTAACATGGGCAATTACACACAAGCAACTAGAAACTTGTTATCCAAAATAGCTACAGCACAGCTGAGGTTTACTCTGGGTCTGTGGTTTATAGCAAAGCAACAATGTTCCCTAAGCACAAAAGCTACTACAAATCCAAAGGAAACCATGAGCTGTATTTGGACATTATTTTGACTGTAGATACATGGATTTCAAGTCTATAAGCTAGAAAGTAGACAAAAAAGATCAGCCTGTAATTAAATGAATATGGAGATTGATCTTCAAATGCTGACTCTGTGGGGAACAACATATAGTCATTTAAAAAAAGCAAACTGGTATATCAGGGCTATGCACAACCTGATTAGAAAATAGTGGCCCTCAGCTACTTATTATTTTGTTGGTGGCAATGATTCACTTAGAGTGAGACCATGTTTGCCAGGTCTCACACATTTCATGCATATTAAATACTATAATAGAGAAGTAAGCTTTTGTTCTCTTTTTCCACTCTCCACCAACCACCTGGCATTTTGCTAAAACCCCCCAAATTATAAATTGATTCTCAGGAGGTCAAAGTGGAAATGAAGCCCCTGCTCCAGTCCACTGTGTTCCATCCTAAAACTGATAAAAGTGTAAAATATCCCAAGATAAGAGACACCAGGAGCTGGTTTCCAAGGTGGAAGAAGGACATGTCTGGGACATAACATAGTCCTGGGAATGTGAGCTCAAAAGTTCTTCACCATGAAGTAGCTATTAAAATTCATTTCTAAAATTCAATTCAGTAACATGAAAGAAAAAAAGAAAAAGCAGTGGCCCCAAAAAAGAGCCCAGGTCTGCAGAAGCAGCAGGTCACAGGAGGGGAAAGGCTTGGGGCAGTATTTATTAAGGTGCAGGTCACAACTCCAAGTCAGTGGTCCTTGAAACTGCCATCTCCAGAGCTTCCTAGGTGGAAGATGCCCAGCACAGAGTCGAGCAGTTAAAAGACTGAAAAAAAATGTCACATTAAGGCCTAAATTGATATTCACTGACTCTGGAAAAAGGTACAAGGGGATAACATCAGGAAGGGCTTTTGTTCTCCCACCAGCACATCAAGGCAACTCTGATGTATGTAGGACCACCTCCAACTTCACAGTTGAAATGGACATGAGTATGATAATAAACAACAATGAAAAACCTTGAAGGAAACAATACTGAAAAGAATAGCTATTGTCATGTAAAGGGGAATTCATGTAACTAAGAGCAAAAACACAGTATGTTGGGGTGGAATTTATTTGTAATAATTAAATAGAGACAAAGGGAAGTTTTCTTTAATTTCGAAATGGGACTATGCTGGCTTTTACAGTACATTGTAAAAGAAAATGAGAATCTGAATGCCTCCTTCCAAATTGAGAGGTACAGATTAGAAGTCTTCTTAAGCATAAACAGCTTATAATAACAATAGCTACTTAATGCTTATCGAAGGCTTACTATGTTCCTGGTGCTTTAATACTCATGTTGAATCCTCACAAGAATCTATGAGAGAGGTAGTATTATTCCAAATTTCAAATGAGGAAGCTGAGGCAAATAGAGGAACTTCCCTAAAGTCACTCTGCTGAATACTACTATTTTTAGAATTTTAAAATGTAACATGCACCAAGAATCCAACATCTTATCATTATCCTCCTCTTTCCAAGCACAGATATATAAGTCCTGACTTTTCTTCTCCCAACTAAACAAGAAAAACTATATCTAAAAAAAAAGAAGAGTTAGATACAAAATAGAGTTGCAAATGTCAAGAGCTCTATTACACACCAACAGCTTTATCTGGTTAAAAATGTAATGGAAAAAAATAGACCACAGAAAATAACAGCAAAACTATAAGACATCTGAAAAAGGTTAATAAGGAATGTAAGAAGAACTATATAAATTTATTTATTATATTAGAATGAAACAACTCAATGGAAAGATGACATGTTCCCACATAAAATATAAAACTGTATACACAGGTAAATTATTTCTAAATTTATGTAGCAGTTTGCCACATTTCCTATCAAAATCCCAACATAATAATTTTATAAACTTAAATGATCTTAAAGTTTATCTAAAAGATACAAAAATAGAACTTTTTGGAAAAGACAAAGAATACAAAGAAATTAAACCTACCATCTATTAAAATATATATGAAAACAGCATTGATTAAATCAGTGTGGTATCGGTACAAAACTAGACAAACAGATCAGTGGAAAAATAACTAGCTCAGAGAAGTTCCTAGTTTATACAAAAACAATATATAAGATTCTGAAGAAGCACCGGAAAGCAGCAGGGAAGAGGAGAAATAAACAATTAAGGGTACAAAGTCAGCACCCATTTATGATAAAAACACTCAGCAAAGTGGGACAAAATGGAGCATGCCTCAACATAATAAAGGCCATATACAAGAAACCTACAGTCAACATTATACTCAAAGGGCAAAAACTAAAAGCTTTCCCACTGAGATCAGAAATAAGACAAAGATGTCCACTTTCACCACTTCTATTCAACAAAGTATTGGAAGTTCTAGCCATGGCAATCAGACTAGAAAAAGAAATAGAAGGCATCCAAATTGAAAAGGAGGAAGCAAAACTATCATTGTTTGCAGATAACATTATAGTACACAGAAAACCCTACAGACTCCACCAAAAAACTGCTCAACCTAATAATTAAATTTAGCAAAACAGAGGCATACAAAGTCAATATTCAGAAATTGAAGGCATTTTTGTACACCAACAATTATCAGAAATGGAAATCAGGAAAAAATACCATTTGATAGAGCAACAAGAAAAGTAAAGTACCTAGGAATACAGCTAACAAAGGAGGTAAAACACCTGTACTCAGAAAACTACACCACATTGAAGAAAGAAATTAAGGAAGACAGAAACAAATGGAAGCATATACAGTGTTCATGGATTGGAAGAATTAACATTATCAAAATTTCCATATTACCCAAAGCAATTTATACATTGAATGCAATCCCTATTAAAATACCAATGACACAGTTCACAGACATAAAAAAAAAATTCAAAAATGTATATGGAATCATAAATGACCCCAAATAGGCTCAGCAACTTTGAGAAGGAAGAACAAAGTAGGAGGGATCACAATACCTGAAATCAAACTATATTACAAGGCCATAGTAATCAAACAGTCTGGTACTGGCATAGCACACATAAAACAGACACATAGATCAATGGAACAGAATAGAGAGCCCAGAAATAAACCTAAGCCTCTATGGTCAATTAGTATTCAAAAAAGGGATCAAAAGCATAAAATGAAGAAAAAATAGCCTCTTCAAAATGGTGTTGGGAGATTTGAAAAGCTACATGCAAAAAACTGAAACTCAAAACACCAACTTACATAACACATGAAAATAAACTGAGGATGAATAAAAAATTTACATGCAAGTCATGACACCATAAAAGTCCTAAAGAAGAACATAAGCAGGAAAATCTCAGATATTCCACACAGCAATATTTTCACCAATATATCACCTAGAGCATGGGACATAAAGGAAAGAATAAACAAATGAGAGGATAAAAAGCTTGTGCACCACTAAATAAAACAAAAGTAAAGTGAAAAGAGAACCAACCATATGGGAAAATATATTTGCAAATAATGCCTTGGTCAAGGGTTTGATCTCCAATATATAAGGACCTTACATGACTCCACTCCAGGAAGATAAACAACCCAATTTAAAAACCGGCAAAGGACCTGAACAGACACTTCTCCAAGGAAGACATAAGGAGGGCCCAAAGACATATGAAAGGATGCTCAGCATCATTAGCCACCAGAGGGATGCAAATGAAAACCACAATGAATACCACTTCACACCAGTGAGAATGGCCATCATAAACAAATCTACAAACAAGTGTTGGAGAGGATGTGGAGAAAAGGGAACTCTACTACACTGTTGATGGGAATGCAGACTGCTGCAGCCACTGTGGAAAACTGTGGAATTTCCTCAAAAAACTAAAAATGGAAATGCCTTTTGACTTAGTGATTCCACTGCTGGGATTATATCCTAAGAATCCTGAAACACTAATTTAAAAGAACCTATGCACCCCAAAGTTCTTAGCAGCACAATTTACAATAGCCAAGTGCTCAAAACAGTGTAAGTGTCCATCAGTAAATGAGTGGATCAAAAAACTATGGCACATTTACAGGATGTAATACTATGTAGCAAAAAGAAAGGAGCTCCTACACTTTGCAACAGCATGGATGGAACTGGAAAGCAGTATGCTAAGTGAAATAAGGCAAGCAGTGAAAGACAAATACCATATGACCTCACCTATAAGTGGAACCTAATCAACAAAACAAACAAGCAAGCAAAATATAACTGGAGACTTTGAAATAAGGAACAAACTGACAGTAACCAGAGGGGAGACGGGAGAGGCAAATGAGGTAAAAGGGGAAATGTCATCAAAGAACATATATAAAGGACACATGGAAAAAGCCAAGGGGGTAAGTATTGAGGGTGGGACATGAGTATGGGTGGAGCAGAGGGGAGTGGTGGTGGGAAAATGGAGACAACTGCACTTGAACAACAATTGAAAAAATTGTAAAAGAAAGAAACATTTAGACATACTGAAAAAAAGCAATAAATGGTACAATGTCAATTAATCATTTGGAAAAAATTTTATATTGTAACCTCCTACTATATGTCAAAATAAAATCCCAATGAATTCAATATGTAATAAAAGTGAATTCATAAGGCTACTTAAAATGTGATATATACACATATACATGAATACACATATGTGTATATATGTATATAGTATATATATTTAAAATCTCAAGTTGGGAGAATGCTTCATAGCTTAAAAGCAACAAAACATCACAGATTAAAAGACTGATAAAGTTTTCTATATAATGGTTGCAAAAACTGTAAGTAAAAAAAAATAAGAATATACAGCCCTGGCTGAGTGTGCTCAGTTGGTTGGAGCATCACCCATACACCAAAAGGTTGCAGGTTAAATTCCCAGTCTGGGCACATACCTAGGTTGCAGATTCAGTCCCTGGTTGGAGCATGTACAGGAGGCAGGAGATTGATGTTTCCCTCTGACATCAATGTATCTCTTCCTCTCTCACTGTCTCCCCCCTCTCATCCTCTCCCTCTAAAATCAATAAACAGACCTCTTCACAAGATGGAGGCATAAGGAAATATGACTCATCTCCTCACACAACCACAGCAAAAATTACAACTAGATTACAAAACAAGTATCACCCAGAATTGTCAGAAAATGGAGCTATATTGAAGTCCTACAACCAAGGAATTAAAGAAGTCACATTCATCCAGATGGGTAGGATGGTTGGAGATGCAGAGATGTGAATAAAGGCACAGAGGTGTGAAGGTGCAAAAGTGTGAAATGGGTGGTCACACACTCACATGTGTAAATAAAAATCAGAAGGGATATCTTGTGAATAAGGTACTCCAGCCCTATACCAGACCACTCAACCCAGGGTTCCGGTGACAGGAAGATAAGTCCCCATAACTTCTGGCTGTAAAAACCATAGGAGTTAGGGTGACAGAAGAAATTGCAGGATTTATAATAACAGGAGTCTCCTGTTAAAGGGCCTCCAACACACTTAGCACTTACATAGACTCACTACCTCTGGGCTTCAGCACCCGGGCAGCAGGTAGAAGGGCACTTTTGGAATACTGGGAGAAATTGAAGTGTCTGGCATCAGGACAAGTGCCGGGGACAGCTTCCTTGCCACCAAAATTCCAGAGGCCAGGCAGCAGCACTGTCCCCTTTCTGCCCCACCCCCCCACACACACAGCCACAGAGCAGCAACACCATATCAGAGACTCCATCAACCTAGTTCACGTGGGTTGCCCTGCCCTGGCAATTCCCTAAGGCTCTGCCCCATCCAATTTACCACAGTACCTATCTACAATAGGCCACACTACCAGGACAGGGAGTCAAAGAATCTCTACCTAATACATAGAAACAAAGGGAGGCTGCCAAAATGAAGAGACAAAGAAATATGGCCCAAATGAAAGAACAGAACAGAACTCCAGAAAAAGAACTAAACAAAATGGAACTAAGCATCCTATCAGATGCATAGTTCAAAACACTGGTTATTAGGATGCTCAAGAAACTCATTGGGTACTTCAATAGCACAAAAAAGGACCCAGGGAGAAGTGAAGGTTACACTAAGTGAAAAAAAATAAAAAAAAATTTACAGGGATCCAACAGTGGAATGGATGAAACCAAAGGATTGGTTCTCCCAGTGGATGGAAGAACCAAATCAATGATTTGGAGCATAAGGAAGAAAAAAACAGAATAGCACGAGGAAAAAAGAATTTTAAAAAAGGGTAGGCTAAGGAGCCTCTGAGACAACTTCAAATATACCAACAATTTAATCATAGAGCTGCTAGAAGGAGAAAAGAAAGAGCAAGAAATTGAAAACTTATTTGAAAAAATATTAAAAGAAAACTTCCCTAATTTGGTAGAGGAAATAGACATACAAATCCAGGAAGCACAGAGTCCCAAACAAGATGGATATAAAGAGGACCACACAAAGACACATCATAATTAAAATGCCAAAGTTTAAAGATAAAGCAAGAATCTTAAAAGCAGCAAGAGAAATGCAGAGTTACCTACAAAGGAGTTCCCATAAGATTATCAGCAGATTTAGCAAAAGAAACTATGCAAGAAGTATTCAAAGTGATGAAAAGATGTCTCAAAAGAAACTGTGCAAGTATTCGAAGTGATGAAAAGCAAGGACCTACAAAGTAGATTACTCTATCCAGCACAGTTATCATTTAGAATGGAAGGGCAGGTAAAGTGCTTTTCAGACAAGGTAAACCTTTGGTTTGCAGGCCAGCACTAAATAAAATATTTTTAACATAAAATAAAGAAATAAATGAAATCTTGCTTATAAATACATCCTAATTATATAGAAAAAATCTCATGATATAGTGTAAAAATGGGAAAAGAAATAATAATCTCAACTAAAATGACCCCAATTTTAAAATAGTAAAAATATGGAAGCTTTTTTTTTACTAATTCAATATCTTTTATCGAGTGCTTATTTTGTTCCAGGCACTGAATAGAAAGTTAATGATAGTTGTCCCTGAGAGGTGAAATTATGGATGATTTTCTAGCTTCTTCAAATAATTCTATATTTTCCATATTTTTTACAATATAAATGAATTGAGTTTATAATAAGTAACCACTAAAAAAAAAAAAATAAAAAGACACTAGGCCTCTGTCTGCTTTTCCCCTAGATAGCAACATTTTTCTTAATAACTGTCAAATAGTATATTATATTCATTCAGGACATTAACAGATGTGTTTTCAAAGGTACCAACCCATTGAGATTACCATTTCTTGCAGAGGGGTTTTGTATATCTCTATCTCCTTGAGTGGCTCAATATCCCTCAAAAAGGTACTGGTAAACAAGAACATTTCAGCCACATCTAATCAATTCTTGGATACTAGGCAATAGCAGCCAAAGACAGTGGAGGATGGGGAAGAACTTCAAGTCTTTAGGCCTATTCAGGGTCCATAAGCAAGTTCAGAATCACCTTCACTCACATCCTATTGTAGCAGCATGTATCAAACCCTCACTGACTGGAAACTGCCAATAGGCTCAAAATTCAATAAACAAAATTGCTTGTTTTCAATCTTGTTATCACCTTATGGAGTTTTATACTCACTTTAGTGATGATATGAATTTACATAGGATTACATTTTATTTTTCTCAACTAGAACACTCTACTTTATCACATTATTTTCCTTCAAATCCTAGCTTTAAATCAATTAAATATTTTAATTTCCTGATTTTTTTTCTAATCTGAGCAATCTCATCTTTAAGCCATACAAAGGGAAAATATAAATCTTAAGTTGCTTCATCATCAAGTTTCAGGCATTCTCAATATTTCTTTAAATGACCACTTCTATATTAAAGAACTGAGATAGAAAAGAGGGGGCTGGAGGGAAGGTAGAGGTGTTTCCCTTGATATTCCTTAATTTTTAGTCCTTACTTTTTGTGCTCACACACCAAAAATAAAAAGGTATTTATTTCTATCAAATACTCCATGTTATAACATATAATTTGAATGGAAAAAAATCTAGTCAAATGATTGCACACGTAGTAAAATAAATACAGTCCTACTGAAGGCCACAGTCTCCATTTATCCAAGGGACAGACTACAGAATTAGGCCACAGATGTTTTCTTTTTCTTTTTTTTCTACAGGTTCCTTTCAATGTTACTTTGTATTGATTTCAGGCGTATAACATAGAGGTTAGAAAATCATATACTTTACAAACTATTCCCCCCAATACTTCTAGCACCCCCCTGGTATAGCAGGCGAGCACTTCATCTGCAACCAGGATGGCATTGTACAGATGACATTTTCATCTATTAGCTATGGAGTGGGAGTGAAGCATTTGTTTGTTTGTTTCATTAGAATTTTCTTTAAAATATCTGAATAGTTCTGACATCTACATAGAACCACTAAATAAACATTTTGCATTTAGGTGCATATTTAATATGTGAAAAGTGTATAGCGACATCAATTAAAGAAGTGCCCCAAAGTATATACTGCCTTTTGTACTTAGGCTGTTCAAGGTTAAACTACCAGATGGGGAGGCAATCAAATAAATTTGCCTTTCTGGAAAATGTAGACAATTATATTTGAACAACAATTTAAAAATAAAAATAAAATATAAAAAAAGAAAGCAGCCCATTTTGTTTAAAAAAAAGAGTGCATTTAGTCAAGGCTGAATTTGAAATTTTGAGCATCTTAGTGACTGCCGATTCATTAACTCTTCTTTAGTTTGGTTCCAAACTGTCAGGGATATTGTATGCCTCAGAGTCTTAAAGTCCAAACATGAAATCAAATATTGAGGAATATTAAAAAGGTCCTCCCTCAAATTGGCTATGTGGTCCTGAAAAGGGCACGGAAAAATATATTTTGCCAACTTGGCCTTTAGAGAAAGCCTACATCACTTTTATAGTATTAAAAATATGTATAGATTGCAATTAAATGTTACAATTTTAAAATCTCTCATTCTAAAAATAAAATTTGTGAACCCGATGTCTAACACTGATGAGATAAATCTACTTTTACAAAATTGTACATATGGACAAGAAGAGTGAAAAAGGAAAAATAGTTTTCATAACATTATTTTTAACATTTAAAAGGTAAACTATAAAGGAAAGTGTTCTTTTAAAATGCAAATCTTCATACATGTTATCATCTAAGTGAGGCCTCCAGAAAAGGAAAAATGAGAAGAAAAATTTAGAAGATATAATCTAATTGAAAAGTGAAAATAAAGAACATATATATCTGTCGCACCTCAGAATAATTTGTAATCCTGCTGATGCCACCTCTTCAGCACTTAATATGGACACTGTAGTATAATACATAACTTCTTTAAGTGTTTGTTTTCCTGATATCAAAAATAATACAGGTTTACTGTATAAAATTTGGGAAATTAGAAGAGTATATTAAAAAGTAAAAGTAAACTGATCTCCTGTAACCTGAGATAACTATTAAGAGTTAGGTAATTTTTCTTCCAGTGTTTTTTATCTATCCATGTATTTTTGAAGCAATCTATACATACTGTTTTATTTATTAATTTTTTCAGTTAATATATGTTGTCTTCCTGTATCATTAAATATTCCTTAAAATATCATTTTAATGGCTTTGGAGTATTCTAGCAATATGTATACCATTAACATTTGTCATTCACATATGGATGGTAGGATATTTCTAATATTTTATTTTTTAATTATACTGAGATTTAATACCTTGGACATGAATTTCTAAGAACATCTAAAGTTATTTCCTTAGGATAACTTCCAGAAAAATAAATGCTAGATATTTTAGGATTTTTAATATATATCAACAAATTACCACTAAGAAATATTAATTTCAATTATATCAATTGTACTCCATGTAGAAATGTATAATAATCATAACCTTATCAATACTTAGTATATTTTTAAGACTTTCCTAATCTGTATAAAAATGACAGCTTGTACATCAAATTGTTGTCTGTGGTTCCCCTGAGGTAATGGATTGGTGAGGAGAGAGATATAGAGACTTTACCTTATACTTTATATACTCCTGTATTCCTTGAATTTTTTATAAAACTATACAGTGTTTATAATTAAAAGTTAATAATGGCATTTCATTGTTGTTATTTGGTTACTAGGATTAGAAGATTTTCATATCTATTAGTCATGTGTACTTTATGAATTACCTATTTGTGACCTCAGAATTATTTTCATATTGTGGTATTTGTCTTATTTATTGAATTGTAAGAATTTTTTCACTAGTAAGGGTGTTGCTTAAAGGTGATAAAGATACCTTATCCAAGATGTCTTCCCTGACCTTCCTAGAGAAACCTCATTCCCAGCAGAATACATGTCCTTTACCCTTCCTTATTTTTATCCATACCCACCTAATATATGTATTTATCTGTTTGTTGTTTGTCTGCACCAATAAAAATATAAACTCAGTGGGTACAAGAACTTTGTTATTTTCACTGTTGTATTCCCAGCACCTTATATGCTGACTAGCACATAATAATAAGCACCCTATAATTATTTGTAGAACTAATAAATATAGGTTATTAATCTGCACTGATTTATTTTTTTACTTAGCTTATGATATTTTGGGGCATACAAACATTTTTTTCAATTTGACATAGTCAAACCTGCTGGTGTTTTTGTATGCATTAATTTCTTTTTCTTAATGCTTCTGAAGTATTTTTCAATTTCAAGATTAGATGAATATTTGTTTTCTTCTAATAATTTTATTATTTGTTTTCATTTTAAAGTTTTAACTCTTTTTATTGTTGACACTATTACAATGTCCCCTATTTCCATGTCCCCACAACTGCCTACTTCATCCAGGCCTCAACCACTCCCTCCAGCCTTCAGTACATTGTTGTCTGTGTCCATGGGCTATGCATATATGCTTAAATGTTCTATGGCTAATCTCTTCCAGTACACCCACCCTCCACACCTCTGACATCTATCAGTTTGATCCATGTATCTATTGCTCTTCCTTTATTCTGTTCATCAGTTTATTTTGTTCATTAGATTCCACATATGACTGAGATCATATATATCTGTCTTTCACCACCTGGCTTATTTCACTTAGCATAATGCTCTCCAGTTCCATCCATGCTGTCATGAAGGGTAGGAGTTCCTTTTTTCTCTCTGCTGCATAGAATTTTGTTGTGTAAATTTACCACATCTTTTTTATCCACTCATCTACTGATGGGCACTTGGGCTGCTTCCAGATCTTGACTATTGTATATAACACTTCTATAAACATAGGGGTCCATGCTGAATTTATTTTCTCATATAATGGAAAATAAAAAATATAATTTTTCCAATTGTTAAGCAATTACATGGTACCACTTAGTTAATAATACTTACTTTACCCATTGATTTTGTTTTTTTAAGATATGTTTATCTTCTCATATTGTCTCTTCAGTGACAATATGTATAAGCTATGAAGGTAGGTACTGCTTTTACTTCCTCTGTATCCCTCAGATCTGAGAGCAGTGTTGGTCAATGAAGAATTATGTATAAATATTTGGTGAACAAGTGAATGGATGCATATTTTCAAGCCAACATATTTTTCTTTGAAAATAGCCTAACTAATAAACAAGAAGTCCATTCACTAAAGTCTAGAGGCAAATCATCATAGAGGGCTAGACTTTAGGTAGAATAAATTAATACCCTTTAAGAACAGGGAACCATAACCACTATAGAAACTTGTCAGTAACAAAACATAATTAATAACACCTGACACCATACAAAATGAATTACATAAAATTAGACTTCCCTTTAAGGCACCCCTGAAAAATAGTCTTCCCCTTCCCCTAAAATAACAATTTACTTCCTGAAAGAAAGAGATCGCTTTGTTACAGTGTCCCAAATCCTACTAAATACTATTATTCAGCCTCCAATATGCATTAAATTTAATAATTCTGAAATCAAATCTATTTAAAAGAAAATATACCTCATTTTTGCCTCTCAAGCAAAACCCCAAGTGCCCTGTATGTATTGATTGCATAGGGCTCAGTTAGCTTCCAATGGCTTGAAATTAAAAATAACACAACAAAAGAACATTTGTATTTAATTCTGGTTCTTTGCTGACCATCTATAGCAAATGGTAAAATGAGCAAGGCCATTGTGAACTGCCTCTCATGCCAACAAATGCCACAAAGAGAATGACAATCAGTGAAATATATTGTTAAACACAAATAATAGCTAAAATATTTGTCTCTGTTGCAAGGTATTAAATTGAGAAAACTTTCAAAGTGGAAGCTTCAAGCAACTGCATTAGAAGTTTCATAATTTGGCTAGACTGAGAATAGAATGAAAAGCTGCTTATTTCCCTAATGCTGGCCTTCAGCAGTATGAAAAGTTAGATAATTTATCACGATATACAAAATAGTTCTCAAGAACACCTAACTTAAAAAGGAGACCTCAGTGACTTCCAGCTCTGTGAATTTTCAGGTAGTGTGATAATTAACATAACTTTTTTAAGTGAATTTGTGTTCTTCTGAAAGGTCTAGTTTGTCAGACAAGAAGAACGTATCTCCTACTCAATTCTAGAACAACTACAGACCAACCAATGCAAGGTTAGTCTACTCATTGCTGCCTTTATGACAAAATTCACATTGGATGTAGAGACCTATTTCAAAGAAGAGGCTACTGAATTTTAATGTACACACTCACAACTCATATTAGACACAGAATATGTCACCCTTATTTAAAAGTTAAAGGGCTGTACATATGGTGTCGCCTATTTTAGTTGAGTCCCTTATGCTAATTACCACCTACAGAGCAACCATTGTCATTACATGGACTCAAACATTAATGCTATACGAAGCCTCTCAAATCATTGCTCCAAAATTCAAAGAATTACACTCAGAATTGCAAGAGAACTTGGATATCCCCTGACCCAATCTCCTCACATAATGTTGTAGGATTAGTGCAAATTAACATCTATTTAGATTTTTTTAGAATCCTTGATGTCTTGAAGCCTGATTTCCTTAATAATAATAGCTTTCAATAAACTAAATCTCCTCCTTTATGAGGTTTCTAATTCTTCTTATCTTTCTTTGCTAGTGACCTTCTCCCCATTCCAGAATTACAGCTCTCTAGATTGTTATTTTGGGGGATACACTGACTTGGAGTCACTCACACATAAGAGACAACTGTCCTAACAGAGTTTGTTAGGCTCAAAGACTGAGGAGAGCCAGGTATTGTAAGCATCACATATATTTTTCCCATGCTACCAAATAATACATCATTCACAGCCACAAACCTTTGCATTTCTGTTTTTTTTTTTTTTACAATACTTTCCATGAGCTCTTCTTGAGGTTCCAGATTATTAGATGTGCAAAGGCAAGCCCCAAAATGCCATTCCAACAATGCCCAGTGTTGTGGTATTTATGGCTTTTGGGTTTTATAAGATTTTGCTCTATGAGGCCACTACACAATGTGTGCAAAGGCAATTTAGCTTTTTTTTCCATTTCAGGCATTGCCTTATTATATTTGGTTACTGCAACAAAGCACATGATTTTTCCATTTCTAAAGAATTATAAGTAGAGGCAAAATTAGAAAGAGTGTCCTAGAGGTGTAAGGATACACATCCCATTAGCAAGCGCACAAGCCACACAGAAAATTGGTGATTTATATGTACCATTTGAGATTTGTTTCTAAAGAGCCATAACTATCATAAATTATTTGGCAATTAAAAATCAGGCAAAATCCCACTATGAAAAAGCCATTATTCAATATTAATCCCATCATGTTCTCTCCCCTAAGCTCTTAGGAACAACGTTGCCATTAGCACATCTATCTCTGGAAAGTCCATACTTGAGAAAATGGAAATGAACTAATTAAAGAGATGACCAGCACAGAAAGATCACAGTCATTGCCAGTTTTCTGAGTACAGAGTACCTGGCAACACAGAGGAGTAAATCAGCCTTCTACCAACTCATTCACCATTACCTATAGCCAGATGCTTCTGCTCATCCCTGCATTTCCAGAGCCATGCCTCCCTCAGGCATGTCAAGTTTTACATATAAATAATAGATTACAGACATCTTCTGCTGTAAAAAAAAAAAAAAGGTTGCTTAAAGGTTAAGCACAGCACTCTAACTGCAGTCTGATCTAGTCTCCCTATGTACACACCTCATTAGGAAAGATATGGCTTTATAGCAAAGTACCTGCATATATAGGTAGGTAGCCCAAACCAGATTTCCTCAAGCCAAGTGAATTAAAGAGGAAGAGAGAGGCTTGGAACGGAACTATGCCCAAAAGAGACAAAAGAAAAACTGAGCCTCAGAAAAATATGTCCAAGAAGTTGAAATTCTCTATTAGGTTTTCTTAAGTTGCACTGTATACACAATAACTATTTGGTTGCTAACTACTCAGAGCTTTCAATTAAAAATAGTCTCCATGACATCTGTCCCTGTATTTTATCAAATTGGGGTGCCCTGGGCTCACATTTTGGGGGATTGCATGCTGTTGTGAATACTCTTAAAAGCATTCCTTCAGGGACACAACCAGCTGAGTGTCAAAGATGGGGAGGAGGGTTCTGAAGACTTAAGCTCATAGACTGTATAGGAGAATCAGGTCAGCCCCTATAGGCTCCATCACCACAGACAGTATAAGCAGATGAGATGAGCAATAATGCCTTTCCTCACCTATCTCTCTGATACACACACATGCACACACATACTCCTCTTAAGGGAGAGCCTGGCCTTTAGATTGACCTTATCTTCCTACCAACTTACACAGAGAATCCATTTTATTCAGAAAGGCAATCTACACAATCTAAGAAGAGGTGCCCTTCATGCTCTGGAAACCATATTTAGGAGCAAACATAATCCAGGAAGTAAATACTGCCAAGGCCAGTCCTGGTGACAGTGAGTGAGAGCAGCTTGCCACAGAAAAGGGGCCAGATGGGGCCCTGTGGGAGAAGTTGAAAACTGGCCACCCTGGCACTCAGAGACTTAATGGAGCATCTGAAGACTATACACACGAAAGTGGTGCTTAAGCATCCAAACATAAAGAAACCCTGGTGCTAGCTCATAAACAAAGCTGAAGGAGAATGTAGGCCTTACACCAAGTTTCTTGCCTGCTTCAATTTCAAATGGTCTGCTTAAAACTCAAGATAGCTGCCCCTAACACCTGTATGTCTGTGAGTCTGTCTAGCTCTCACTCTGATGTTTTTTTATTTATGAAAATTAATTTTCTCCCTACCAAAGGCTAAATTTAAAGGAAGTCTAAGAGAGCTATTTCATTTTCCAAAGTAATTTCAAAAGTCTACTCAATTCAAGAAACCCTCACTGACTTAGGGGTCTTTCAGAACTCAGGGCAGCGAAGTGGGAGCCATCTCTTTCAGGAGCAAGCTCAATGGGGTAAGACCGAAGGCACCCAAAATATTCCCGATCCAATTCTGTTCTTCCAGTCATAGACATACAAAGTGTGGAGGGAGAGGAATAATATGGAAAGAAGGTAGCTGTAACCTTCTATTTAATTTTTTAAAATGTGGAACAAATATGAAATATTTTAAATTTGGCAGATATGTATTTATTTCCTCTGGACTCCATGTATTTTTAAATATTACATAACTATATGTTTTTTTTAATTAAGTGAAATTCAGTGAAGAAAGCTAAACAGTGAGAATTCATGGAATAATGAATGAACCCACCTTCCAAAGGTTTTGTAAATCTTCCCAACTGAGGATTGTCACTTTAAGCAAACAAGATAGGTGAAATTCCCAACTTACAAAGGAAATTGCTTGATTATACCCATTACACAAGGGCTCTTTTATGAAAGAATCCACCACAGGATTTCTATAAATATGGAATGCCACCATTGTGGTGAACATGGGGTCTTCTTTATAAAAACAAACACTGGCTTGCTGCATAGCTTTTTAGGAACACACTACTTATTCAAAGGTATATTCACAGGCCCTCCTGTGGAACCCAATCAAGTTTTCTGTTATGTGACAGAAAACACTTTGAAGTTTCACCAGAAAAACTTCTGCCAAGCAAAATGGAGTCCATTTGTGTTCCTGGAAGAGTCATTTGTCTTCTCTGTAACTGTACTTTCATAATTATATAGTAGAAATACTGATCCCTTCTGACACCTTTTAGGAGTGGTGTGTAGCTGTGTGATCCTAGCCAATATTTTTAAGCAAAATGCTCAATGATAGCAAATGAAATTTCCATACAGGAGCCCAAGTTTCTTGGACCTGGCAGAGCTTTTCTTCACATAGCTTCAGTACTTTCCCCATCATTCCCTGGGTGGGGGGGGGACCCAGGAGACACTAGCAGCCTGGGTACACCCACTGGAAGCAGAGTGACCCTCACCATGCAGCCCACACAAAAAGCACTTGTAGCTACACAACAGCCAAAGAGGACATGTAACTTGAAGAGTATTCCCCTCTACAAACAACTGATCCTCTGGGAATTTCACTTCAAGGCTCTTAATTGTTCAAAGTAAATGAGGCTCGTATTTAAGGCCAGCCAGTCACACATCAAGAAATCAAGCTCTTCTCAATGGGAGAAAATGGCTGCTCCAGAACCAGCCTCCCTCCTCTCACACATACACCTCTTGTACAAATGACTTCATTTATCTGCATCTGAGACACTTGATCCTACCAAGCTTGGCCTTCCCTAAGCCCTGGAAGCTGAAGTACACATGCAGAAGGGTCAACATCTGAAACTCCAAGCAGATGCCTCAAATACACTGCAGTGCCATAACTGAAAGACTCCAGCTTTGCCAAGAGGTGACTTCATCCTATTTTAGTCCTCTAATTCTTAACAAGCAATGCCCCAACCCCCCTAGCTTCAGTCTCTGGGCACAGTATACTAAAGGTACAGCAAAGACTAGGGCAAGGTTAGGGAGATAGAGGTATGCAGTTCTTTCTATCTTTTAAGTCTGACCAACAATCAGAGAAAAGCCAGGTGGAGCCCCAGGCACCCAAAACAAGTAGCCCCCTGATAAGAGGAATTCCAAAGCTGAGTCCTCTATGAAAAAAATGTCCTGCCTCCAGTTCCCTAGGGAGAGAAATCTCAGGATCATTAGCAAGCACTTTGGCTGAGCTCAACGTTAGAGAAGGCATATGGGGAGAGAGATGATCTCTAAGGTAACCAGTTAATTGCCAATAAGGAATGATAATAATAAATTGATGAATACTAACGTAAACTGAGTTCTGCAGCAGTTGTATGGAGACAAGAGAGGAACAGTTTATTCTGGAACACATCTTGTAAGTGGATCTTTTCTGGGAAATGTACTACCTGGGGTAGATGTGAAACTGACCAGTGAAATGCAATGTAGACAATGGGTGGTCCTAGAATATCTCTTAGTTGTGGAGCCATCAAGTTCTTTATTAAATGTATTGGGCTAACATTCGTTAATAACATTATATAAATTTTGAGCATACAACTTTATAATAAGGCATCTCTATATTCCATTGTGTGCTCACCACCCGAAGTATAAAAGAAAACTGGGCTAAGCAGGCTTGAAAAGATGTTGGTTATACTGTTTTCCATTGCTTCTTTCTGCAGCCTGGGACTTATTTTTGACACTTAGGAATAAGACTTATTTGGTTCCAAGACCCTGTCACAGAAAGGAAAGTAAAATAAAAAAAGAATCACTGAAGGTTTTGTTGGTCTGTTTTAATTGGAAGTAGTGCCTGTGTTATCTTCTTGCTATTCAAGCCAACCTCAACATACCTATGGATTTTCTAGTGATTTCTGAATCAGACATCTGATAAGTTTGTGGCAGCTTTTTTAGTTTCCTGGCCTAGAGTATTACTCAAATCAGTACAAATCCATAACTTTAAAACTCTCTTTTAGGGACCAAAGCATGCTGAGCTATTTTCTCTTTTTAGTTACTTCAAAGCCTAACTGGTGTTTTAATTTCATTATTTGCACTAAGATAACATGCATTGAGACTTTCTGTAGTAGAACTGAAAGCATTCAATTTGGTCTGCCATATATATCCTTGTTCTGCAAACTCTCCCACTGCTACTATACTGCTATTTATGAAACTGCTTTGTGAGCGACCATAGCAGAGCATGCATATACCCTTAGGAAGCCTAATATCCAATATGCTATAGTTTGCCAGGGGAAAGTAGAAAAACAGAAAGAGAGGACTCAAGATTGAGCCTGAAACCAAAATCTAAATCCCTATATACCTATGATTGGAGTTCTGAAAGCTGTTATCCACTATCGCTCTCTTAGAACTGTCAACTTAGGAATATTTAATATTGGAAAACTAAAATTTAAAAGATCCTCACCAAAGACACTAGGTGTTTAGGCCATTTCACCTGTTCTGAAGGCAAGAAAAGGTCCCACCCAGTCTCCATTACCAGTAGAAGAAATAAGTTGTATTTTCTTCCTACGGCAATGACCACAGTCTGGGTGACAAAAAGGGAAATGCAGGAATGCTGATATACAAAGAAGTGAAACTTTCCAGTATCAAGAGGTGCCCATTATGCATGCTTCTCTTCCATAAGATTGGCATAAAAGTCATTTGCCACACTAAGGAGCCTCTTAAAAATTTGAATGTTTAAAATAAACTTTAGCAAAATGACAAACCTACTTTCTTCTCCATCATTTTTAACCTCCTTTTCCTTCTCTTCACTCTCCACACTATACACCAACACCCCCCTCACACACACACACACATTCATTTACACATACATGAAGTCTCTGAGCTAAATAAACCAGGATGCCAAGGAATGAATCCTCACCTTTCAATTTACAATATTTAAGAGATACTTGACATCACTGATTCTACAAAACTCTTCTGTAAACAGTAAAGACATTCTCCACTTTTCCTCCCCAAATTTTCATACAAAATCCACATAATTGATTTCCTGACAAACATCAGAGGACTGGTAAATAATGATATACAATATAGGCAAGATGATCTCTGCAATACTAAAGGCTGGCCCTCAATTCTCCACGCTAATGCTCCTTTCCCTTTGCTTTACCTACCTAAATGCATTTAAAGTCACATTGTTGGTTTCTAGAGTCAACAATGTTCAGATGTGTTCTAGATTTGCACACTGACACAAAAGATGGCCCCAAATAATCACCGAACTTTAAGAGCTCAACAGTAAATCCATATATAAATGATGGCAGGGCTACTATGGAAGGAAGAGAAGGGGAATACTAAGGAGCCTACAAAGTAGAAACTCTTGTATTGCTTGCAGGGAAATCATGTGGGTGATCTTAGCTTCCCAACTAGGCTATGAACTTTTTGAGGGCAGAAGCTACATCTTATATTTAATTGGGATCCCCATAGTACCTGACACACTGCAGAGTACACACTAGATAGTCAAACAATTTGATCTAATGCCATGATGATAAACTTCAAAGTGTGATGGAGTCTGTGAGGAAAGCAATTCTGGCTCCTCTATAATGCCAATGTGAGTAAGCCCTGCAACTGATTCTGTAGCTAATGAAGATAATGGGTTTGACACAAGGTATACCAACAGAGGAACCTAATGTGTAGAGACCATTGGTCCCAATCTGGAAAGTAGGAACATAACATTTGCTCAAAAAAGTGGTGCGATCTTGAATTAAAATGATCTGTTTATTTGTCTGTTTCCTGGTAAGCTCTCTGGGGTGAAGTATCAACTGCTTTATTTTTGTATCCTCAGCAAGCACTACAGTGCCTGGCACATTCACAGTGTGCATTAAATGTTACTAGGTTGAATTAATAGACAAATAAATTAAAAGAATTGTTTAATGAAATATGAAGAAAAACAAGTGACATAAGATATAATGCAGAGATTTCCATAGAATCTTACTTATCACATTGTACCACTTATCACTATAATTGCTTAATAAATGTTGAGTTTGGGGATTAATTAATTAATGAGGAACATTACAAAAGGCAGGAAATATATCAGTATATAACTATCCTAAGAAAGGCAAATATCTGATAGTACCATTTATCACTCCATTTAAGTCACCTATTTGTTTGCTTGTGTTCCCCATTAGAATGTGCATCCCTTGAGATTCGAGACCATCTTTTTAATTTCTCTAACACTAGACACTAGGGCTGAACCTTACAAAGAGTGGACACTCAAAAAATATCAGTTGAATGTATGAATCAATCATTCCTGCTCTTCTATAGAGTTCACTGTATCTCAAATATTCTATGTAATCCATGTTGAGGAGCCTCTGGTATGGAAATAAAAAGAGAAGTATCATTTTCTTCATGCAGAACTTTGTGACAAATGCAGGTTAAATTGCCTGATTCATGCATGGCTGTAAGTATATCTCTCCTCTTTCCACTCACAGGGTAGAAAGAGGAAAGATGGGTTTGTCAACTGACACTCTCCAGGACCACATATTAGAAATACACAATTACCCTCACGGTGTCTGGTATACACTGTCTTGGCCCTGATTAGCCCTAGACACGAGATCTGTATGGTTTTGTTAAATAAGAAGAGCATATGGCTTTGTAGTCAGGGTAAGATCAGAATTCAGACATTCAATAGCTTTTCTAATAATTGAAGCAATACGTTGTTTCATTCTGCCATAGGAAAATTTCAGAAAGAACACCAAAATCTTAGGTCAATCATGCAGACACAGTCTTCTGCCCCCTCCAAATATCTCATACATACCTAGGCTCATGTTTCCCTAGTACCTTGAACTGACTGCATGAGTAATCACCAAGCCCTCAGGATTCAATCCTTTTGTCTATCTCCATCAGCAACAGCAGTCAGCACCAGACCCATAGCCTTTTACCCCCATTGTTTAAATGTCTAACATAAATATTCTAAACACACCACTTTGTAGGTCTTACCTATATAGAATCAACATAAATTCCTCTTTGGTTGTAAGTGCCTAGAGAGTCTCACTATACAGGTATAGTGAGTACCTGTATACAGGTCATCACAACAGTGATTCTCCAATTAGTGTCCTATTCAGAGGGCACCTGTCTGTCAGATCCTTTACATTGTGCAATGTCGTATTATTCCTTGGACCAACCTTGCATGATAGATGTACCCATTTGTAGATGATGAAACAGAGACTCAAAAGGATTCCATAGCAAGAGGTGTCCCCCAAACTCAGAATCATTGTCTGATTCCACTACATAGCACCATCTCTCCCTCTTCATTGCTGAACTCTTGGTGGGTCCACAAGTTGTCCTCCAAAAAGTCTATGGTCTAGTTCCTAGACCATACAATTCACTGACATCATAATTGTAAGTGAGACCTACCTAGCATAATACTGGATTTTCAATAAATCCTTATTTATAGATTTATAGATTGAAACTATTGGTGTTCTTCTTCCTGGCAGAATATTGTCAGTTTCTTATTAAAAGCACTGCTATTTGGCCCCATAATTCTAAGGAGAATTATTTTTCAGAAACTAGGAGAAACAATTGATGCAAATGGTCCAAAAAAACTTTTGAAATTGATACAAATACTATTAGGCCATTTTACTTGCATCATAGCTCAGGTATATCAGGCTGATCAGCAGAGAATTATAGAGCCCTGTGATCTAGTGTTCTCTCATTCATTCTCTCTCTCTCTCTCTCTCTCTCTCTCTCTCTCTCTCTCTCTCTCTCTCTCTCTCTCTCCTGCTCTGTGAGTCTGAACAAGTTCCATAGCATCTCTGGACCTCCATTTCACCATCTACTGAAGGGCACTATATCAATATATTTATTTGATTGTGAGAATCACAGGAGACAATGGTTGTAAAGGTGCTTCAATAAATGTGGAAGTACTCTCTAACTGTGCAGTATTCTTAATTAGTGGCCTGGAAAAGGTCATATGCCTCCCAGTGCATCAAATTTTCAACCAAAGAGGGACTTAAGCAATTCATGGAAAAATAAAATCAACTTAAAAACTGTTATTTGTAGCCCTTTACTCAGCCACCCACCCATCATTATCCATATTTTCAGCCCACTACCCTAGATATTTCAATAGATAGCAAACACTGGAACTTAACAGTGTTGTTTTTTTTTTAATGTTTCCATTTGAAAAAAAATCATTCTCAGTAAAGGGAAACAGAGATAATTCAAATGCATAGTTAATTCCTAAAATCTTCATTGTCAGTGACAGTTCTAAATTCCTTGTTTGTTAAATGATGCCATAAGAACTGCCAGGAAATGGCAAAACGGCTTTTGAATTTTTTTCATCCTTCCTTTAACCAGCCCATTCAAAATTTTGGCAAAGCATGCATATGACCAAAGAAAAGTGGAAGGAGTCTTTAAAAGGCTTAATCACTCTCACACTGGGAAATTTGCCCCTGAGCATTCTAGGCTTCATCCATGTTTAATACTACTGTTGACAACTTTCCTGCCACTCTAACTGGAATATGGTACCACTGGCTGGCAAGCATGCCATATTTGCAATGGCTGGAGCAATTTCATACTATGCCAGAATACCATACACGAATTTCAAAGGCTCAACCCACTTGAGCTCCCACTCCCAACATTCACGCCTTCAATATGTTGGGTTTCTCTTTGTCCCAAGAAGCACTGGTCAATTGGGAAAAACCCTGATTATGGAAATAGGTTTAGGCAGAGAATTTCTCCCTACTCCTGCCAGGGAATGTGCCGGTGTAGAGGCCTATGAGGAAGAACTTTCGGTGGACTTCACAGAGCTGCTTAGCTGCACTCACCTCAGGCAAAGGCACACCATTGATTATCAGGTCTGGCTGCTGGGGGCCCTGGCTGTTGAAAGAGTGGTGATAGATGTGGCTGGCGCTGGTATTGCGGGTATTCTGGTTCTCCATGTTCAGGAAAGTGCTCTCAGAGCGACGGCAGCCCAAGGGCAGTGTCTGCTGGTGGTAGTCGAAATAGTTGAGGGAGGAGGTCAGGGAAGAGCAACTGACAACGTTCATCTTGTCTGTCTCCTCCACATCCCGGGGTACCAGGCGGATGTCATTCTTACTGATTTTTTTCTTCTTGCTTGATTTCTTTTGATGCCCATAGGAGTACTCAGCGATCCTATGTGACAGAAAAGGCAGAATGTATCGCTAATGCCCTCCCAAATCATGCATTGATAACATTAAGCACCCCAGAGGTTGCACCAATCTCTGCTCCAGCAGAATTCTTATTCACGTGCATTACATCATGGGGTTTCTCCCTGTGATTTTTTACATTCGAAAACAAGCTGAGGTCCATAAAGTTTTCATGTTAAACATAGTAACCACCCACTCCCCCACCCACACAAAAAAATCTGTACTTTGGATTTGAAATTTTCATTATCAGTGGCCATTCAGCAAGAGTTGGGGGATGGGGAAAGTTGAACCTATGGGAGAGAAAGCTTCAATGTTCAAATCTAGAGTTTCTCTGGAACCCAAAGGAACTCCTGGGTGAGATAAGAGGCAAGTCCTAATTAAGCCAAGGAGGGGGTAGGAGGAAACAAAAAATAACACTCTATCCAGTTCCTCCAGGCTTTTGCCATGTGGCCAACACCCTCAATCAGGTTACTCTATGATTGACCTGATGAGTTTTGGACTGGGGTAGGAGACCAGACTCTGTCCTTAGACACATCCTGGGCTTCTTTCCTCCACACCCCACTTTCCCCTTCCATAGTTCTGTTCCCTTCCATTCCCCAATCAATCCTCCCTCTTCTAAAGAAATCTGATAGCCAAACCCATTTCCGTGAGGGGAAATGCCTCTTTACCTCTTTCCCCTTAGGCTCACTTTCTCCTCAGCCTTTTTGTCTTGCTCCTCGCTAATGGGAGAAACTGAGATGCAATGCAGACACGTGCTGTTTTGTCCTTTTATAAAACAGTCAAGGAGACAAGCGATGGTTAAACAATTACTGCAAAGGAATTTAAAGGTTAGCGCATTCAGTATCCTTCTCCATTCAGGTGTACCTACCAGCAGCTGTGTTGCAATTGGAACATAAAGAGCTCAATTTAATTAACACTGACACAGATGTAGCAATGTGTACCCAAAGACATCAAGCATTAAGAGACTTGTCAAAAGAAATGCATTAAAATGTAGCTAGATTATCAAAGTCATTTATTATTTTGTATACAATGATTCAGCCTGTTCAGAAATTCAATTTCTGGGCAATAATTAGCAAAACAATAGGGTCAATAAATAACAGGTTGTGCCTGTATTCTCACTCGACAAAGCTAATTATCTGAATACAAAAAGGAAGCCCAATTCAAGCAGCAATTGCAGATTATCTTGCAAGCCTCATAAATGAGTGTATCTGAGGAAGAGGCTCTGCAGATGCTGAGAACATGAAACCTCTGCCTAGTAAATAGAAAGACAAGCTCTTCAATTTCAGGTTTCTAAAAAGTCTGAAAATACAAGGAGATTTCATATCTCCAGAGGCAAATTCTTGCTTTTTCCCGGGATCTTCCAAGAGCTGAGCAGCTGTGTTCCCCTCACCCTTTGGCTCTGTGTTCAGGCCTACTTGCAGTGATGACAAGCTGATGCTACTAGGGCTTAGGAGCAGATAAAATCCCAAAGACCCCAGGACCAGGGTTGATTTTCTTGTCTAATCTGTTTATAGAATCAATGGGAGGTTCTAATCATTTTGTTTACCCACAATGGGTAAGTTTGGCAATGTACCATCCAATTATTCAACTGAGGCATTCATTGGGCAGGCTTGTCTGTATTGACCAATTATTTAATTAAACTGTACTTCATTAATCCCAAACTATCACAGGGAACAGAGCTCTTTAGAAAATCACATGTGAATAAAGTTGGAGAGCACTGAGACTTTTTTTTTTTTCAATTCAAATGCTCTCCTCCCTGTTTAATGATCTTCCTGGCAAGCTCTAGGAAAAAACTCTCACTTCCAGCCATACATCACCAAGAAGTAGCAAAGACTTCGATATTTGTATTTCAGGCTGAATTCTTCTCCATCAAGGAAAGGGTCTTAAGCATTTACTTTATGCTCAGGAAATGACTTAAAAAGAGCCCCCTCTATCATTATCTCCATATAATAAAATTTTATAGACCCCACATTTTTCTCCTATAAAAGTCATCACTGTCAGTTGCAGGTTTCAAAGGTAATAGCAATATTAATTTCCATGTCTCCCATCTAAAATGAGTTGGAGCTGAAGGAAAGAAAAGTCACTACCATTTCAGTAGTAACAGGATTAAAGCATTTATGAGGCATTGCAGCTGCTCTTTTGTTGCACCTGATTGATATTCATGTGCGGTTAGCATTTGTCTACTAACTTGTGTAATGCAGAGAATAGTAAAAGGGAAACAATAATTGTATGGATGTTACATGTTCAGGTGGCTCTGATTCACAGAAATGTGCATTTCAGATGTGTAAAATAGAAATCAGACCTGCAGGAACATATTTTGACTTATCAACATGCAAGCACAGATGGCATAAAAGATACACTGGATGTGTAGGTGTGTTGAAAGCATGCACACACACCTTGGTTGGAAATAGCAGCACTATTTTATTTTCAGCAAACTAAAGAAACAACTTTTTTCAACCATTTCGATGAAACTGCTAGAAAAATTAAATGTATAATCATAAACTGAATTCTAGAAATACTTAGATTCTACTTGTAAGGAAAGGCTTCAGCAAGACCCTCTAATATGCTTATCAAAAAATCTTTAAAAAACAATGTGTTATTACAATTTCCACATTTCTTCTTTCTCTCTCTCTCTCTCACACACACACACACACACACACGCACATCTTGCTCACACTTCAAAGGAAACTGTAACACAATAGTCCATAGTGACATCCACTGGTAGGGAGTAGATTGTAATACTACAACCAGTCCCACATTAGAGGAAAGCACCACCAACTCCAGAAGTTTTCTATTTTTACAAAAACATCTGGATGCAAAGTCCTGTCCCTCATGAGAATGTTTGGTCTCTACCCCACCAACCAACCAGACATTTGAAAATATACAAATGACTGTTAGAATTTCATTTTACATTGCCAGATATTTGTGAATTGGATACAAAACAAGAAAACAGTAATCACCTGCTTCCCCACCCATCCTGTTTTCTCTTCTCCCCAACTCTGTTTCCTACCTTAGACTTCTACTCACAGGCTTTCTTCACATTTTATCTCTACAGTGTGATAGAGTAGCTGCTAGCACTCCCTCTCCTTTCAGCACCTGTCCTCAAAACACTGTCCCCCAGAAATCAAGCTGTAGTATTTGGTGATTCTCCTGAATCTCTCTCTCTCCCTCCGCCCCACCACAAACACATTTCTTTTTCTGCCATAACTTTCATGGAGACAGCTGTGCAAATTTTAAAATAATTGCTTTTCTGCTCATCATCACTGTGTGACAGAATCCACTGAACAGTAAATGATTATCTTCCAGCAAATTGCCAGATCAAAAGAACTGATCAACGTGGACTGCCAGAAACTCTCCCCGCCCCCGGACAAAAAAAAAAAAAAAGAAGCGCTGTAGGCACCATTCATGCACTTAAGTGGGAAACAAAAGCAGTGGGATTTTCACACAGCGACGCAGATACACCTTAATCATCCAAGACAAAAAAGAAAAGAAAGAAATTCAGCTCTACCTGCAGTTGTAGGTCCGGATCTCTTTGTTGTCTCGTTTGCACTTGATTGCCACGAAGATCATAGTGATAAAGAGGATGCCCGCAATTGAGCCCAGGGCAATAATGAAAATCAAGGACAAGTTCACTGAGCTCATTGACTCCTGAGCGTCCAGAGCAGGGGACAGGTAGATTAGGATGAGCGCAGAGGCGGACAGAGACGTCTTGCCATGATCATGGGCCACCACAATAAGTTCATAGGAAGCCTTGGAGCTCTCGCTGAAGGTGCGAGTGGTTCTGACTTCTCCGTTGACCTGGTCTATTTCAAAGAAGCCGCGATCTCCCTCGGTCATGTCGTAGGTGACCCGGCCGTTCTCGCCCTCGTCGTAGTCATCTGCTTTGAGGATGGTCACCAGGTAGCCTATGCCGGAGTTGCGGGGAATGTAGACTTCAGCAGTGCCATTGATCAGTGGTGGGGCTGTGATGACTGGGGTATTGTCATTGACATCGAGAATAATGACCCGAACCGTGGCATTGCTCTGCAGGGAGGGCAGACCACCATCCTTGGCCAGAACCTTGAATTCGAATGCCTTGGTCTGCTCGTGGTTGAAGGACCGCAACGCGTAGATGTCGCCAGAGTTGGGGTTGATAGACACGTAGGTGAAGACAGGCATGTCCCGTACCTGCGATGGCACTATCTGGTAGGAGACACTGCCATTGAGACCCAAATCAGGATCTCGGGCAGAAACAGAGAGAAGATAGGCGCCGGGGGTGTTGTTCTCCTGCACAATTACCTGGTAATAGGGCTTGGAGAAGTGCGGGTGGTTGTCGTTCTCATCGGTGATGCGAACAGTAAAGGACTTGGCACTCTGCAGCATGGGCACTCCGCCATCGCGCGCCTGGATTGTGAGGTTGTACTGGTCATGCTGCTCTCGGTCCAGCCGTCCGTCCACCAGGATAGTAGAGAAGCTCTCGTACTCTTGCAGCCGAAAGGGCACGTTGCCCAGCAAACGGCACTGCACGCGCCCATTGAGGCCAGAATCTCGATCAGACACCCTCACCAATGCAATCACGTAGCCCGGGGGGGCGCTCTCGCTCACCTCCACCAGCTCGCTATTGACCGACAGTAGGTTGATGACCGGCGGATTGTCGTTGGTGTCCAGAACGCTGACGGTGACCTTGCAGTGTGCTGGGATAGAGTTGGGCCCCAGGTCCTTGGCCTGCACGTCCAGTTCATACACGTGGCCCTCTTCATAGTCTAAGACACCAGTGACAGTGACGAGGCCACTGTGGGGGTCAATCTGGAAGAGCTCACGAGTGCGGTCATTGACATAGCCATAGAAGGAGTAGACCACCTGGCCGTTGGTGCCCTCATCTGGATCGCTGGCGTTGAGGCGGATAACAGGTGTGTTTGGAGGTGAGTTCTCTGGCACGCTTACCGTGTAGGTGGACTCTCCAAATACTGGGTTGTTGTCATTGGAGTCGGTCACCTTGATGCTGAGGCCAACAGTGCCCAGGTGCGGAGGGTCGCCTCCGTCAAGAGCAGTGATTCGAAAGCTGTAGTGCGACTGTGTCTCACGGTCCAGGCTCTTCTCTACCACGAGCTCAGCAAAGCGTGAGCCATCACCTCGCGTCTTGATCTCCAGGCCGAATAGCTCATTAGGTGTGAGCTCGTACGTCTGCACACCGAAACTGCCAGAATCCGGGTCGTAGGCGCTGTCCAGAGGGATGCGTGTGCCTGGGCTGGCCGCCTCTGAGATCTCCAGCTCTATCTGCGCCGCGGGAAAGCTGGGCGCATTGTCATTCAAGTCCTTGATCTCCACTTTAATCACGCATATCTCCATTGAGCTGGACATGACCTCAAGTGAGATGATGCATTTGGGGCTCTGGCGGCACAGCAGGTCGCGGTCGATCTTTTGCTTGGTGACCAGCAAGCCTGAGCTGGGATTGATGTCCACCAGGTGCGGAGCCGAGTTGGACACCACACGGAAAGCAGAGGCTTGCCGTGGGTCCAGCGCAAAGCCTGCTTCGCGGGCGTCCTTGGCTACGTTGGCGATCACCGTCCCGGCGCGCTGCTCCTCTTCTACCGAGTACTTCAGGTTAATGAGGGCGGCAGCTTGGGTCCACAGTATGGCCAACAGCAGCAGCACCGGCAGCAGGAGCGACTCCATGGCTGCACGGGGCTCTGCCTGGCCTCGCCTCTCCACACCCCTCCGAGGCCGACGCCGCCGGCGCTCCAGCTTCCCGCTGTCTCGGGCCGCCTGTTGCTCGCGCCCTGGGGCCTCGGAGGCCAGGGGAAGAGTCCCACCCAGGGCGGCCCCGCGGCGCGGGGAGGATACCCGCGCCGGCTCCAATGCTGAGGTTTCGGTGGAGTCGGCGGGGACTCGCTGGGGACCTGGGGGCTCCGGGGGGCCGAGATAGCGCCGTGCGGCCCGGAGCCCCCTTTCTCC
Source organism: Anoura caudifer (assembly GCA_004027475.1). Taxonomy (NCBI): domain Eukaryota; kingdom Metazoa; phylum Chordata; class Mammalia; order Chiroptera; family Phyllostomidae; genus Anoura; species Anoura caudifer. The sequence continues at coordinate 107,995 of PVKU01005186.1, forward strand.
AGCCCGGCTACTCAGTGTTCCGTCTTCAGAGTTAACCGGGCGCAACTGGCCGCAGAAGCGCGGGGCTGCAGGTCGGACGGCCTCAGATCGGCCGGGTTGACTCGCCGCTGAGTCCGAACCGCACTTGGGGCGAAGGTGGGGAAGATGGTGAGAGTGCAGCCTCTCAGGCACTGCCCTGCCCGCTGCAGCGCAACGGCGCCGAGGGTGGCTAGCGCGTTGTCTGCGCACCTGGCATGCGCAAGGACCTCGCCGCAGCGCTCCTGGATTTCTGCGGGGAGGGGACCCGCCTGAAACGGGTCCTTTGGGGTCTAAGGGGGCCACACTGTCCTTTTAGAGAACGATTGGGAAGAAAGGGAGGTCGCAGGTGGGAGTTTGAGTTGCTGTCAAGGGCTTCAGGCGCAAGAGTATCTGGCTGAGCCGGGTGGCAGTATCAGGGCCAGCAGTGGAAGGGGGAGGGGAGAGAGGCAGCGGAGACGAAAGCACGCTTTCTCAAGCTGAGGTTGGCTTCGGAAGGCTTGGGGGATGCGTCTGTCCAGGGTCTGAGGTGGGTTCAGAGTCCCCACCACAGAGCAGTTGGACTGCGTGCGTTTGCGTCTCAGAAATCAAAGTTACTAACGTAGCCCGACCCTCCACATCAAGTTTGTGAAATCCCGGCTTTGGCAGTTTGTCCAAGAAAATCAAAGTACTGGTCTTTTCAAAGGCCCGAGGGGGAGGAGGGAAATGGGAAGGAGAAAAAGGGAATCGACAACAGTACCGGCCGGAGAGGCAGGGCCGCCGCCGCGGTTACCGGGGGATTCTCCTCCTCCCTGGATCTAGGGCTGGGGTGTTGCTCCAAGAGCTGCTGCCGCAGGAGAAAGCCCTCCTAGCTCAGTCGCATGTCGCTGGGGTCCGCCTCGGCAGCTGCCACGGTAGACGGTTGTGTCTCAGACAAAGTTTACTTGCGGGAGCGTCTTGATTCCATCTTCTGGGAGAGGCGCTGGCCACCTTGTGTCAGGCTCCCTCCCTCTCCAGCGCTTTTGCACTTGGATGGTCTGCCTCGCTCTCTATTTCTGTCTCAGGTGGTGTATGAATGAGTGAGGAGAAGGAAGTGAGTGTGTGGTGTGGGAAGTGTGAGTGTGGCGTGTGAGCGAGCAGGGATGGGAGGTTTAGGATCTCGGATGAATCCGCTCAGCTGGAATGCCGAGGAGAGCAATGCGCCAAGGGCCAGCGTAGAGCTAAGGATGAGGGTGCCAGGGCCCCCGGGGTAAGCCAGGCTTGGTGCACTGGAGCTTTGCTGCCGTCTGCGCCCACTTGTCTGTCTCCCCGATGAGTCAGCCACCGCCGCTACTGCCGCAGCTGCTACTCCTCCCGATGCCGCAAACTACTGGCTGTGGAATCTGTAGATAGCTGTAGAAAGCCGGAGCCTGCGGAGCCCGGCTACGCCAGGCTCTGACCAATCAGCGCACCCGCCCAGCGGGCTCCGGAATTGGGGCGGGGCTAAGGCGCACGGGGGAGGGGAGGGGCGGGGCCAGCTGGAAACTTACACAGTGGTTGGACCAAGTGGTACCCTGGCTGGCAGAGCCCAGGCAGGAGTCTTGGGAGGCCTGGCGGGCTAGCCTGGTAGGGGCAAGAGGGCAAGGTGGAGCGGGTCGAGCTAGCGCTGCGGCTGAACCTTCCCAGGAACTGCATGCCTCTTGTGTCTGTAGAGATTGCAGGAGAGATAAGAGGATTTGATTCTCTGGGCGTGTTTATCTCCCTCACATATCTTCATATCTTGAATATCATACTCATATTTTCTCTCTCTCTCCCTCCCTCTCTCTCACCCTTTCCCCATTTCCTTCCGTCTCTCTTTGTCTCGGTGTCCTAGGTTTGTGTGTTTCCCTGTTTTCCTTTTTTCTTCTCGGGTAGAGGAAGAAAAAAAAGGAAGAGAAAGCGCCCTCGAGGTGATCAGTCTTCGGCTTTTGGCTGGAGAGTCTTCAACTGAGAATCAAGGCAGTCATCCTCCTGGACCGTTAACCCCATCCCTTCTTCCTGGGAAGATGCAGCACTTCCCCCCACCCCAGCAGGACCCCTGGCCCGATTCAGTTCGCTTTTGTCTGACTCTTGTTAATCAGATTCGATTTGTGGCACAGAGACTGAACCGTGGAGAGGGCTTCACACATTTCGTTAACCCTCACTGCACCATGGGAGAATTTAGCTCCATATAAATAAACTGTACGTTTGAGAGGAGCTTGTAGAGCGGACGTCCCCGAGCCACACCAGTAGAGCCCAGAGTCCAGAGCCCAGAGGAGCTGCGGGTCTGGCGCGCTGTCTGCATAGGTCGCCCACAGCTGGAGTCGGCGTCTATGTGCCGGGTGCCCCAGCCTTCCCGCGGGGCCTCAGTCTCAGGGGGCTGCGAGCTGCGCTAGGGAGGTGGTGGTGGGGGCAGCAACAGCAGGGTTTGCCAATGCTGGGAAGCTCCAGGCCCGCGTGGCTCCGCGGATATCAAACTGCTAGCCTTCGGTACCAAAGGCGCTCTGGAGAAGGATGGGGATTCCTTCCTGCCCGGTTCTTGCGTTCTTAATTAAGGCCGCTGGCGGGAAAAATAAAAAACACCTAGTTGAACAAACTGTTTCTTTGTTTTTTAGACTGGGGGTGGAGGAGACCGGCTTCTGAATTCACTTCTTAAAAGAGTAAACCTTCCAGGGAAGTGGGGAGGGCTGGGGCGGTGGGCTGGGATGGGAGTAAAAGACAGAAAACTGTACAAGAACAACAATTAAAATAAATTTAAAAATAAAAAAATAATCAGCATGTCTACAAAAAAAATGTTTAAAAGAAAAAAAGAAGAGGGAGGAAAAGAGAGGCTTAGACCTCAATTGTTCTCACAAAATTTTAGGAAAGAATGATGCCACAGACCAATTTTTTTTTCCCTTGAGTCTCCTCATTCTTGTGCTGAAAAGTAACCCCAGAGGAATGGTACTAGCAAGTCGGGCCTTAGGGAAGTGATTAGATCTTCAGGGTGGAGCCTTCATGAATGGGATCAGTGCTTCTATAAAAGTCTCCAGAGAACTCCCAGCCCCTTCCAATATATGAAGTCACAGCAAAAAGATGGCCATCTGTGGACAAAGAAGCAGGTTCCTTTTAGACAATGAGTCTGTGGCACCCTGCTTTTCGACTTCCCAATCTCAAAAACTGTAACAAATAAATTTCTGTTATTTATAAGCCAAAAAGAAAAAAGAGTAAATCTTCCTTCAATGTGACTAGCCTCATATATCCGGGACTCTTCATTGAGCAAATTCATAATTAACCCAGTGGCATTGTCCCAAGTCAGTGGGCTTAAAATGAGACTCACTTTGCCCTTTAAAAAAATAAACAAGAAAATGAAAAGGGCATTTGGACACATTATAGGTTTTCTCAAAACTGCCATCTTCTTACAGATGCTTTAAAAAAAAATCTCCAAGAGGAGCTACTTTAGAGCCTTTACGTTGGCAGGGGTAGGGAAAGAGATTAATTCAGGAATGAGGTTGAGACCCCTTGAAGGCCCATTGAAGACCTAGGGGAGGGCACAAAGAGTATAATCTGCTTTCCACTTGGAGGTCATTTCACTCTTTTCCATTAGGATACAATTCAGTCCAGAACATCACGGAGAAAATCAAAGCATCTGCAGTGAATATTATTTAATTTTAGTCAATTAGAGATGCAGATGTACAGCACAGTTGTGGCTGGATGGAGCACCGTGGCCTGTACAGTTTTCTGCATACCCTGTTGAAAAAAAAATGTGCAAGTAGTGGAGGAGAATGACAACATATCAGGCACCGTGGGCGCACCTCACGAGCTTCCCAAAGAAAAGGGCTCCATTTGATTTATAACAGTTACTTACCTTTGATGTCAGCCAGTGGGAATGAAGTGCATTTTGGGCTAATTAAAAAGGCCCAAGAAGGTATTTGAAATGGGTATGCTATCTGATCATGGGATGTGAGTCCGGCGTTTAGCAGCCTTCTAAAATATTGCTTGGACTATTTAAACAGAACAATTAACAGCGTGCTGAAGTGTTTGCATGCTATGCTTAGAGGCTTTTAGCTGTAAACTTTAAGGGGATCTGTTCCCCTTTAAGTTAAAAAAAGGATGATGCTGCTTCCTTGTGGCGAAGGCTGTCAGGAACCCGCTGATCAATGAAACTAAACTGGCGCCTCCACGGCTTGATTGAGTGGGAGCAAAGAGTCTGAGTAGTATCGGCCATTAACAATCCCCCAGATAACGAGAAATGGAAGAATAACTCAGGTGAAATGATTAACATTGCAGTGGCGTCTAAAAAAATGCACACAAGATAAGAAGGCTGCAGACCTCTTACCTTGGGGAGTGCTAATAGAATGTCTATATTCTACTGTCTTTTAAAGATAAATAGGAGAATTCAATTCATGTATGCTGTCTTTACCTTTGTAATAGCAATCACATTGAAAAGATACGTTCAGCATTTGCAACGACAAACATGCTCTTTGCCTAAGAGATGGCAGTGAGTCCCCTGCTTCTTGCTCTCTCTATTCACATTCCAGGAGACCTTCTTCCCAGGCAGAGCATCCCAACTACTTCCAGCTATACCAGACTGCTTTTATGGAAGGCAGGTATTGAGGTAGACAGGGGCACGTGCCTATGCTTCCCTTCTGTACTATCACCCCAGCGTTCAAAGTGGTAGTTACATCTCCCTCTAAAAATAGCTATTCCATCCCCCCAGTCTGTCTACAGATATCCTAACACTATTCTCAGATTTTATTTTTTAATAGGCTCACTTGATCATTATATTCCAAGAATGTTATTGAGTAAATGAGTGACTGAAAACACCTTCATGATCAGGAATTTGTTAATCGAATAAAATTGTTCTGTGTGTAGACAATAAAAACAAAAAGAAAGTTCTCAGTTTTAGCTTCCTTTTACTTCATTCCTGAAGGGAGCCCGCCTCCTCAGACTCTTCAGAGACACAAGAGGGACATCTAGTGACCGTCCACAGTATTTTTTGATCCAAACTTCACTGAGAAAGACTAAGCCCTGAGTACCAACTATAGTGCCTAGACCAGCTCTCTGGGCCAAGGCAGCTATTTGAGTCACTGAGGCCAGAAACAAAATGATAAGGAGGTATTTTTTTTATCTTGATAAGTTCAATTATGCCACAGAAATAATGTTGAATGGCAATGGAAGAAGACCAAAATGAGGATAAGGATAGAGAAAATAGTTTTGTTCAAGATTGCCCTGGCTGGCATAGCTCAGTGGATTGAGTGCAGGCCTGTGAAGCAAAGGATCTCCAGTTCAATTCCTGGTCAGGGCACATGCCTGGGTTGTGGGCCAGGTCCCCAGTAGGGGGTGCGTGGGAGGCAACCACACAATGATGTTTCCCTCCCTCTCTTTCTCCCTCCCCTCTCTTTAAAAATAAATAAATAAAATCTTTTTAAAAAGGCTAAAATTGATGGTAGGAACTAAGATACCAGAATATGAGGACTGTAACACTGACAAGATTAAGAGAGATTTTTGAGATGTGTTCTTTAAAATGTTTGCTTCAAGCTCCTAAGAGATTAGCCTTCAAATAACATCATTCTCTCCCCCTGTCACAGTCCCTCTATGAGACCCTGATACCCCATTCTTCTGCCTTTGCTACAGAAAAGTGCATTACCTTCTAGCTTGGTTTTTGTTGCAACTTATGGGCAGTCCATTCTATGCAACCAATCTGACCAGCTGCCTGATGACGTTCTCTTAGAAAAACTTGATTTAATAAAAAAAATAACCAAAGTCAAACTTTTCCAGCCTGTATATTTGATTTCTTTACATAGGTTACAATGCCTACAGTAAAGAGAATAAAAACAATGAAAATGGCAGAAATAGCACAAACCCGAAAAATGTCATTATTAAAGTCATCATCTCACTTAATCTTTACAATATCCCTGGAAGGTAAAGAGACTTTGCAGTTATGGAAACAGAGCTGCAGAGCAGTTTAATGATTTGCCAAGATGACCTCATTACATAAAATCCAACCACTTTCCTTGTGAAAGCAACAAGTACTGGCTGTGTGCCCAGCATTGTGTTAGGGATTGAAAAAAAAATTAAAGATGGTCCTTGTTCTTGTAAAGTTTTAAATTCAGTTGATTAACAGGAGTGTATAATTTTGTATACTATAGTTTTTGCTAGAAGAAGAACAAGGATGAGGTATATCATGTTGATAACTTCCTGAAATTATGTTCCCTTCTGCCCAAGTGATTGCTCAATTTCTAGTTAGTTCCCACCACACACATGTACACACCCAGACATTACAAGAAAAGACATTAAAAGCAACAGCTAAGGATGTAGACCTGCTGGGTAGGATGGGGTGCAGTTTCTACCGTCCTGGATGCTGTTTCTGAATCTTCTGAAATACCAGGAAGACTAGGGAAGAGGGCCAAGTACAGTCTTTGAGGTCCCTTGTAATTTTCCCTCTCTCTTCCTCCTGGACCCCTACCCCAACCCCCTGCCATTCCACCCTGTGACAGAGGATAATGTTGACTACCAGGAAGCTGTAGCAGAAAAACAAAGAGTAAAGAAAGTGTTCAATAAGTGCTAAAATTGTTCTTCATGGCCCTGATGCTTGCCTTTTCCAAGAAACACAAGAGAGGTAGGAGAGAGTGGTGAAAAAGGGACAGAAAGCTATTAATCACCCCAAGCCTTCCCATTTTCCCAAGGCTAGCATCTCTGAATAAATTATGCCCAAATCCCCTTCAGGCTTATACCCTCTCTTTAGGAATGATACTTCCCACAGGGCCAAACTCTTGCTACTGCAAAACTCATAACTATCCCTAAATAAACACACATCATGGGTGCCATTTAATTAGCGAAGCCTAAATCAGCAGATACATTTCAATAAATGGCACTCTTCTCTAATACCTTTTTTACTACCCTGTAGTGACAACCTGTAATGTTTGATAGCACCATTTGGGCTCAGGGTGTTATTGCCTCAAACTTTTTATGTGAGTTTTTTCCTCAAGTGGAATCCAAACACTATATTCCTAGGTGCAAACTCATACCAACTATTATCATTCCCCACCACCACTTCAGAAAGCAGAAAACTCTCCCTTAAAAAGCATTTGATCAGGTATGTCCAGCCATCCCACTGCTGCCTCTCTGCCTCTCTCATCTCAAGGAGTAGTGTAAGAGTGACATTCCACTCCCCACCCAGGGGCAATACCTTCTTAACAACTCAGAGGAAAAAAAAAAACTAACACCAAATAAGGAACCATGAAAACCAATTGAAATATGAAGTGAATGCCTACAAATGGAGATCATTGAAATGTAAAGACTAGAGGTGTTCTCTTTTAAGCCAAGCCATTTCTTTGCACTGCTAACCAGAAACTCTAGTGGGGAAACCTAGTAAATGGATCTTAGGGACCCTTATACCATGTGTAAATTCCTCAGAGTAGAGCTCCAGGCAGGGGCTTGGCTTTTGACTCCAAGCCTAGACTTCTCACAAAGTTTCTTCTGCTATTTCTAGAGTGGTTTGAGTGGATCAGAACAAGAGGCAGAAATGTCACTAGAAGGAATGGGTTCAGGTGTTAAAAGACCCCTGACCAAAACATCAGCTCTACAGGATGGGTCTTTAATATCAGCTTTCCAAATTAAAAAAAAAAGTCTATGTGATCGTTTTGTCTTATAGGAGGTTGATTTTTATAGGAGAGGGGGAGATGTCCATACAAATGGAAAGAACAGATCTTTCAAGACTCTGAAACATATGGTGATGGAGCTGGGGTGAGTATGTGCACTCCCTGATATAATAATAGCCAAAGAACTGGTGAGAAGAGCAACACAAAAGTCAACCTAATGAGCCAACTTCCTGGGCTTCCTCCTCTAGGTATCTTGGGCAAAAGATGATCTTGGTTGAGGATATTGGACTTGTTATATGTTCTTTTGTTCTACATGACCAGGCTGAGCCTAGGTTCCTTCTTGGTTCCTCGGAAGCTTCTCCCAGAACTCATGAAGCTTTCAGTAGGTAGCTCCCCTAGGAGTTCAAGACACTCCACTGACTAATTTTTCACTGAACTAGGAAGCTTAGTAGTTGGTTAATGTCAACTTAGAAGGAAAGTAAGAAAACTAATAGACATCAAGAATGACTGGTTTGACAGCTGCAGTTACATTACCTGAACTAACAAGGTAAGTACCAAAGGCAAGTCACATATATCACTAACAGCACAATGCACAATATCTGTTTAGGTTGACAAGCCCTGGGGCAGTGGAGAGTAAACTAAAAAGGGAGATCCCAGAAGGAGGTGGAGAGAACACCACAAAGAGGATAGATAGTGTGGAAGTGAGAGAAAAATCATTTTAGCAGCAGAGAGTTCATGCACCTTTTTTGATCCAGAAAAAAGCAGTGGCTTGCCAGCTGGAGAATCATATTAATTTGATGCCCAAGAGTTTGCATGTTGGTGCATTGGACATGGGGAGGGAAAGTATAATAATTGGTGCCTATTGCCTGTAGCTGGGACCAGAATGGCTGTAGAGAACCAATTACCTTTCTTCCAAAAGCAGGGATTTGGGAAGAGTACCAAAAAGAGTGTCCTGTATCACAGCAGACACCAGCTGGGCTGAGCTTGGCTGTTTTCTTTAAGCGAAGATCACAAAATGCAATGGCATTAGTACTACACAATTCCACTAAGGGATAGCAGCCTAGGCAGCATTTATCAAATTAAGTCTCACACTTAATGATAGGTGGGTGAGAGACCTAACAGTCTTAGAGCACAGTAGGCCCACCTTGAAGTTCTTGCAGCTCTGCGTGTTCTCAGCCCTGGGAAATGGTAGAACTTGAGAAATCCTCACTGTCTGGCTGTGCAGTTTCATTTGGGGAAACAGACAATCATTTCTGAAAGGTTGACAGAAAAGAGTGGACAGGATTATAGCTCATCAATGACTTTGTTGCAGCCCCAGCCAAACAATCAAAAGCAAACAGCATCCAAAATCAATGCTTACTGAGATGATGAGCCAGCCATTGGAGTTCACATGGGGGTGCGGTAAGAAGGAGGTTGGAGAGGCAAGGTAGAAAAATTCCTTCTTTCAAGCCACCCACCCAAGCAGGCAATCACATTTTCTTAAAATAGCAGATTTGGTTGTTAGCAAAATCAGAGCTGCATTCCCCTAGCAGAGCAAAACAAAGGAGCAGGGTCCAGACACTTTTGAAAACAAGATGTTTTAGCAACAATCACAGGAGGCTGGGTAGACAATTATGCTCTTGGGACCCATCTGCTGAGCTCCAAAACATCTTCCTCACATTCCACCCTCATCCAGCTCTCAGACTGCATGCCCAGGGTCAAGAGTAGGGTCATTCCTAAAGATGTGCTAAAGTGAAAAAAGACAGACTCAGCCCATGGATGAGAAGTGAGAAGTGTCAGGTCTCTTGTCTTGCATCCATGGAGAATGTGGTAGGAGAGACAAGAAAGTCCTTCTGATTCTTGATGCCATTGCAGGAGAGCAATAGAAGGCTTAATTAAATTAAAAGAAAATACATTTAAAATTAAAATCAGTGTGAAAGTTCTTTTTTAATTTTAATTTTTTTTATTTTAATTGTTGTTCTTGTACAGTTTTCTGTCTTTTACTCCCATTCCAGCCCACCACCCCAGCCCTCCTGACCTCCCTCCCATTTCCACCCCTGCTAGTTTTTGTCCATGTGACCTTTACACTTGTTACTCCAAACCCTTCCCCTTTCCCCCTGAAATTCCCTCCCCTCTCCTCTCTGGTGACTATCAACCCCTTCTCAATTTCAGTGTCTTTGGTTATATTATGCTTGTTTGTTTGTTTTGTTGATTAGGTTCCTGTTAAAGGTGAGATCATATGGTATTTGTCCTTCACTGCCTGGCTTATGTCACTTAGCATAATGCTCTCCAGTTCCATCCATGCTGTCACAAAGGGTAGGAGCCCCTTCTTTCTTTCTGCTGCATAGGATTCCATTGTGTAAATGTACCAAAGTTTCTTGATCCATTCATTTACTGATGGTCACCTAGGTTGCTTCCAACACTTGGCTATTGTAAATTGTGCTGCTATGAACATAGGGGTGATAAGATTCTTTTGGTTTGGTGTTTCAGGTTTCTTAGGATATAATCCTAGCAGTGGGATTGCTGGGTCAAAAGGTAGATCCATTTTAAGTTTTCTTAGAAAATTTCATACTTCTTTCCATAGTGGTTGTACCAGTCTGCAATCCCACCAACACTGCACTAGGGTCCCCTTTTCTCCACAACCTCTCCAACACTTGTTGTTTGTTGCTTTGTTTAGTATGGCCATTCTGACAGGTGTGAAGTGGTTTCTCATTGTGGTTTTAATTTGCATCTCTGTGATAGCAAGCAATACTGAGCACCTTTTCATGTGTCTCTGGATGCTCTGTATGTCCTCCTAGGAGAATTGTCTGTTCAAGTCCTTTGCCCATTTTTTAATTGGGTTGCTTGTCATCTTAGAGTGGAGTCGTGTAAGTTCTTTATATATTTTGGAGATTAAACCCTTCTCTGAGGTATCATTGGTGAATATGTTTTCCCATATAATTGGTTCTCTTTTTATTTTAATACTGTTTTCCTTAGCCATGCAGAAGCTTTTTATTTTGATGAGATCCCATTTATTTCCTTTATGTCCCTTGCTTTAGGGGACATATCAGTAAAAATGTTACTGCATGAAATATCTGAGATTTTCCTGTCTCTGTTCTCCTCTAGGACTTTAATGGTGTCACAGTTTATATTTAAATCTTTTTCCCACCTTGAGTTTATTTTTGTATATGATGTAAGCTGGTGCTCGAGTTTCATTTTTTTTTTTTTTTGCACGTAGCTGTCCAGTTCTCCCAAAACCACTTGTTGAAAAGGCTATTTTTACTCCATGTTATGTTGCTGCCTCCTTTGTCGAATATTAATTGACCATAGAGAATTGGGTTTATTTCTGGACTCTCTGTTCTATTCCACTGGTCCATGTGTCTGTTTTTGTGTCAGTACCAGGCTGTTTTGATTACAGTGGCCTTGTAATACAATTTGGTGTCAGGTATTGTGATCCCTCCTACTTGGCCCTTCTTTCTCAAAATTGCTGCAGATATTTGAGGGCGTTTATGGTTCCATATAAATTTTTGAAGTGTTTGTTCTATGTCTGTGAAATATGCCATTGGTACTTTGATAGCTATTGCATTGAGTCTGTAAATTGCTTTGGGTAATATGGACATTTTAATGATGTTAATTCTTCCAATCCATGAACACGGTATACGTTTCCATTTGTTTGTGTCTTCCTTTAATTCTTTCTTCAGCGTTGTGTAGTTTTCTGAGTATAGATCTTTTACTTCCTTGGTTAGGTTTATTCCTAGGTATTTTATTTTTCTTCTTGCCATATCAAATGGGATTTTTTCCTTGACTTCTGCTTCTGCTCTTTTGTTGTTGTTATACAAAAATGCCTTTGATTTCTGGATATTGACTTTGTATCCTGCTGTTTAGCCAAATTCATTTATTAGGTCGAGCAGCTTTTTGGCCGAGTCTATAGGATTTTCTATA
>PVKU01005187.1:0-18059 GCA_004027475.1 Anoura caudifer
GAGTGTGTTCTTTCGATAACTTGGTTTTCTCAGGTGTGGGAGGGACTGTGTCTTTATTACAACCTACCACCATAGTTCCCAGCAGGCTGGTCAATCCCAAGACTCTCAGGCATTGACTTCTAGGAGGGCTTTAAAGAAACACCTAGCCAGTAGGTTAGAAAATTACTAGGTTTAATAATTATAGAGCATTAAAAATTATGAAGCTTTCTTTAAAATCATGAAGTATTATTAAAATTAAAAATCATAAAGCATTCTTAAAATTAAAAATTATAAAGCATTCTTTTAAAAATATACATCTAATCAAGTCTTCACATCTAACTACAATTACAGTGGAACCTTGGTTCTCAAACTTGATTTGTTCTAGAAGGCTGTTTGAGACCCGAATTGCTCAAGATGGGAGATATTGAGAACCAAGGTTTATATTTGAAATATAGGGGACAGAAGGGCATGCGAAATGACTCCACAGGGTGCAATTGGCATCTACAGGGTAATTTCTTCAATGGCATGCAAATTGAAAGAAGACATCCAGGTAGGGGCAGGGCGGGGGCAAGAAAGCAAGAACTAGAACCTATGGATAGGGCCCAGTGTCATTTTCAGGACCCCCAGTGTGGGTGGGGTCCTTTTTGCCAAGAGCAGGAAAAAGATGCTGTTCAAGGTACTAAAATATTAAGCTATTTCCTTTCTCCTGCAGTCTGTCTCTCCACCTTTCACATTATTTTGTTCACTTGCGAGCAGGGGCCTGGGAGTGGGGTCAGCCATCTCCCTCCAGCGTCCTCCTGGCCCAGCCTGCAGCGAACCAGCAATACCGTGGGGTGTGGGTGGGCATCTAGCCGCTGGTGGAATACGCAGTGGTGCTACCGGCTTTGGAGAGAGGGGATGGAGAGGCGGAGCCTGGCATCAGCTGACCAACACACAGAACCTGCGGGTCTCTAGGACCAGGTTGTACTAAGTGAGGAGTCCCCAGATCGTGGGCCCACGTGGGAGCTGAGACTCTAAGCCCCTACCTAGTACGTGCTCTATTGTTCCACGGTACTTCACTTACAGAATAAATTCAAAGATACAATTCCTGACTTTCAAACAGCGACTGTATAGCATTAAACCCCAAGTACGTGGTAATCCTGAGCGTAGGACCCTGTGTGAACACACTCGTTGTACAACTTGAAGTTGGCTCTCCTGTAGATTAAAAGAAATTTGAGAGCCTCCTCGCCAATCGCAACCTATGGATCTTATCTGAAGGCCAATTTGAGCAAACAAGCTGAACAGGCAGAGAGGTTTTGAGATATTTTGAATAGTGATTGGATTTTATGTTATTTATGATATTATGTTAATCCTTTAGTGTTATCATCAAACTATCATTATGTTTAATTTTTAATAGTTTACCTTTCCAGATACATACTAAATATTTACAGATAAAACAGCAGGATGGCTGGGATTTGTCTTAAAATAACATGAGAGAGGTCCCGGTAGGTAAGGGCACGGATGAAAAAACGTTTGACCAAGAGTGGGTAATGGTTGAAGCTGGGTGTTGGGCAGGGGAATAAATTGTGATGTACCCTTGTAATTACTTTTCCATGGTAAAAAGTTTCAAACAATGGTAATCTGCTTTTGATGAAAAGATTTAAGTCCCACAATTCATTCCTGAAAAATAGGAAAAGTAAGAATCACCTGTATTATTTTGTAATTTTAAGAAAAGTAAAGCAAAATCCTTCATGCAGGAAACTTTATAGCATCTTTATTCATAACACCTGCAGGAAACAGTCTAGGTGCCCCATCAATAGGTGAATATATAAGCAAACTATAATATGTATACTCATACAATGCACTACTGTTCAGAAATAAATTGGATGAACTATAGATTTTACAGATCAGCATGACTCCCAAAAACATTATACTAAGTGAAAGAAGCCTTACAAAGAATATATATACCATATGACTCCGTGTGTATCGAATTCTACACCACACAAAACTAGTCTGTGGAGAAAGAAAGGAAAATCAGAACAGTGGTTGCTTCTGGGTGGGTGAGGAAGGATTGAATGGGGACGGTCTATGGGGGAACTTCGTGTGTTAGTGGTAATGATCTATATTTTTATGAGTTTAGGGTTAATCACACAGCTTGTCAAAATTCAGGAAGTGTTCATGTAAGACTCAAGAATTTCACTGTATGTAAATTTTACTTTAAAAGAAAGGAAATTGTGAGTAAATACTGAGCACTAGTTAATGAAACACTTGCTTAAGTGGGGGATGGCGAACAGATACATCAAAAAGCAAGATTGGTGGGGGGATAGAGAGATGAATAGATAGGAGGTAAAGCAGGCATAACAAAATGTGGATAAGAGAATCGAAGTGTTGAGTTTATGTGTTCGCTGTAATAGTCTTTCAAATTCTCTGTATGTTTGAAATTTTTTCATAACAAAATTTGGGAAAGTAAAGGGAGCCATCTTCTGGAAGAAACTGGTATTACTGATTGGCTCAAAAATGTAAGAAGGCAGCATGTTTATATGATTTGGTATTTTCAGCTTTACTAATGTTCACATGCTATATTGGGTCTTACTCATATGCCCAAACTGTCTTCTTTGGCTGGAAGTATTTCTTCCCTCCCACTGGGCTAACTCCCCACTCAGATTTTACTTCCTCTAGAACAGAGGTCTGCAAATAGTAAATATTTTAGGTTTTGTGGGCTAAGAGACAGATTGAAGATATTATATAGGTATTTATAAAAAGAGCGAGAACTTCCCCGCCCAGTGCGGCTCAGTTGTTTGGGCATTGTCCTGCAAACCGGAAGGTCTCTGCTTCAATTCCTAGTCAGGGCACATGCCTGGGATGAGGAATTGGTCCCCAGTGGGGGAGCTCCAGGTGTATACCGGAAGCAGCCTATCGATGTTTCTCTCTCATGTGGGTGTTTCTCCCTCTTTCTCTCTGTCTCTCTTCTCCTCTCTCTAAATATAAATAAATACAGTCTTTTAAAATATAAAATAAAATAGAGAGAAAACCAATTTCCAAATTTTCATTGATGAAATTGAAAACATAATAATAACATTGAGTACAAGTTTTTGTAAAACACGTTTACTAAGAAGATGAAATTCATTTTTGCAAAGATTGATAACATTTCTTCTAACTAGGGTTCAAAGTTATTTTCTATCATTAAAACTGATTACAAATGTTCATCTGTTAATCCTGATCTGTAATGTGATTTTACACATTTAATCTTTTACCCAAATTTAGTCTTTTCACCCAGATAAGCACTGCCCAGTACTGAGATCCAGCCAGGAGCATGTGACTTCAATTGTGCATATAATCTTTTGGAAGGCAATTATAGATTAGATTATTCTCTGGATGTTTTCTAGTTAACATGTGAGATCCATGTGAGAATACTGCTCAATGGCACAACTAAATGGGTCTTGAAATATGAAAATTTCCTTTATATTTACATTAAGGTCTCTGTAAAATACTGTTAAAACTGGAGTTTGAGCTTGAAAAATATAACTGATAGGGGACTCAAGACCTGGGAAATTTTAGCTTAAGGAAAAAGTTATTAAGCCTAGCAAGTAATGTGTATGTTAAAGCTTTTGTTTCAGAAACTACAGATAAGGCCCATTCTGGCTTGTGGGAAACAGCCAGCCTCCTGGGGCGGTGGCTGGAGATTACCACCTGGGGACAAGTTGGAGGCATCCGGGCCTTTGTATCAACAAGGAGATAGACTCTCCCCCCTCCCCTTGGGAACTGCAGCCTCGCTCACCTAATCCTCCCTGAATTTCAAAGCCCTCATGTTTGTCTTCCCCACCTCCCTTATAAAAGATCTGGCCAGGAAAGAGAAGGGAAGATGGTTCGTTAGGGTACAGAACCGGCCATCTTCTCAGATTGCCGGCCATCTGAATAAAGCACTCAAAAGATTCAATCACTGTCATTGCTTATTGGATTTGGTAATGACAGGCAGCCTGAACGCCAGTGTTTTTTCCGGTTACATAACCATTACAAATTTGTGTGAGGATGGAGATCTTCCTTTTATTGTCAAAATGACTACCACAGAGTAAGTTTTGCATGTAAGTGCTGTGTTGTCTTGTAAGTTTAGGTTGACTTCATTAAGAAGTATCATTGAATAACCACAATTAGCAAATGAGCAAAAATGGATTCTAAAGCCCTCCAGTCAGCGTTCCATAATAGTGGTCAAGGCAGGTTCTTCTCACTTAGAACTTCCAATCTTGGCCCTGAGCTAAAACAAAGCTCCCAATAAAATGTTACCACTGGTAAGTCATCAAACGCTGTGTGTGAGGGCAAATCAGGATATTTAGCAGCTCCTTCGACAGAAGTATGTGGAGTGCATTGCTGACACTGCTGGTCCAGTGATACCTGGTACATTTGAGTGTTTTCCGCAGAGTTGATTGATAATGCGGTACAATGATGTTGTCACCATGGGACTGAAACACCTTACAGTTTCACAAGTGGCAATCTGTCAAAGTAAGCCTGTTTCTACTGACATAAGTTGTAACACATCATAGCTGATTTCACCTCAGGTAGAGTTTTTTTAACTTCTTTAAAAATATTCTCACCTGTTGCATGCAGCTGATTCACAGAAGCTAATTCTTCAGCCACTGCAAACATTGATTCCCCGAACAAACAGGCACAAATGAGCAGTACCCATAACACCTGCCAACTTAAGAGCCAAAGAAAACCACTCAATTTGCCTTCACTGAATAATTTAAATTGACTATTGATATTGTTCCCTGTGGCTGCAACACTTTAAAGAAGCTGTTCTCACCCAAAGGCTAATGGTCTTTATTCACCATTAAAGGGGTTTATTTTTTCTGATTACATTTCTTCAGCTGCTGCAATGAATCATCACTTAATCCACACACCATAAGTAAATAACTTTCTTGCATGGCTAACATAAGCCAAAAACTTACATTGAAAGCAGCCCCATTTCCTTCCTTCCTTCCTTCATTCCTCCCTCCCTTCCTTCTTTTCTTTCTTTCTTTCTTTTTTTTTTTTTTGTGAAGAAATTTTACTATGATGAGATATTCCATTTAATCTTTATAACTTTTCTGACTGTTTTCAGTGATTTGGGGATACTGTGAAAATTCTGGTCTGGTAATGTCGACATGTGCTGTATTCCTGGAGCACAGACATAGGCTCATTGCCTAATAAACTAATGCTTTGCTATCAGATTTGATTGCAAAACAACCCACACTTCATTGTGTCTTAAAGATGGAATATTTTAAGTCCACTTTTTTTCTTGTTTGTTTTGACACGACGGTTATACGTGTCTGCTGGTAATAAAAATAATGAAGTGTTGCGGAGGGCAATATGCACGGCACGGGATGCTTTCGATAAAAATGTGTTACTGTGACTTGTAGCATGGGGCAGTGATGCAGACACCGGCCAGCAGTGTCTGCATCATTATGGATGAAATAAAACATATACATGGACTACCGAGTCCAGTGGAGGAAAAAGGACAGCATGGTTTTTCTCTCAAGGGGAGCAAAAAGCCACGGCCTCCGCCATGACAGGCCTTTATTTTGTTTCTGGTCTCATTCCATGATGATCCTCATTTACTGTGCACAGGTTCACTATAGGTGGTTACCTTTTACAGACAACATGGAGCCAATGCCGCTTAATCACATCACAGAAGAAGGATATTAGCAAATGAAAAGGGAAAAGTGGTTGAACCCAGTTACACTGGTCCTTGCAAGATTTAGCATGGATTTTAGGAAGTTACAATAAGCACTTGCTATCCCAATCCAGGGTGAGGAAGTTTTAGCAAAAGCAAGACTCAAAGTGGCTTAGGTATATTGCAAACCTGATTCCCCACAAGAGAACCTATCTTTGGGCGTGGGTCCTGTGCATCTCCGAGTGGGAGCTGGGCCCACGCCATGCAGAAGGGTCTCCCACAGGGCAGCAGCGTGAAGTGGTGTGACTGCCACGTGTGGTCTCAGACGTGAGCACTCTTCTGTGCAGCGTAAAAGCTGCCATAGACAATAGGTGAATAAATAAGTACAGCTGCATTCCAATAAAATTTCATTTAGGCACACTTAAATTTGAATTCCATATCACTTATGTGTCAAGAAACAGTATTATTATTTTGATCTTTTTCCTGTCACTTAGAATGTGAAAACCATGGTTAGCTGCAGGCTGTTTAACCATGGTTAGCTCTGGGCCCACAGGCCCTGGTTCGCCAGCTCCTGCTACAGAATGTCTGTAAAGTAGCCTTTTAAGTGTATTATTTCATTTGAGGGCATGGCAGGGAATTTATATTTTAACTTAAAGAGATTGTTCTTTACATTCCTTCTGTATTATAGGCTTGGTGTTGTATTTAAATATGAAAACTTTAGTGGTTTCAAAGTTTTGAAAATACAATTTCAAAAAAGGTTAACACATATATTTGCATTCCTCCGCGTATTTCTGTTGGCTGTTATCCTCTCTAAACTGGGAAGGAAGAAAAGGTAAAATTTTTTAAAGGTAAGAGATGGCCAAAAATAGGTCACAGAGAAACATTCAAAAATATTACTTGAAAATAGCAGGCCAAATCTGTGTACACTGTACACCCATTTTTGTTTTTAAAAATGATATGGAGGCAGAGGCTTTAAATCTATTCCCAATGCCCATTAACAAAAGATCAAAGGGAAACACACCAACGTGTTAAAAGTGACTAACTTTGGGGGCAGAGGGAGCGGGTTATGTAAGATTTTTTTCTTTTTGCTTGTCTGTATTTTCTAAGATTTTTACAATAACACATTTTTTAAAATAAACTGATACATGCTACATTATTTAAAATAGAAAATATATCTTGAAGGACAAAGAAAACATCTAAAGATATATTTAGACTCCTTGGAGATTATTCTTTGCAAATGAAATTATGGTTGACAACTTGTCTAATATTGTGTGCACAAGCAAACTCTGCAGCAATGCTTTTCCAACAATTACTGTAGTTGGATAACTTGTATCAGCTACACTGGTCTATGAGGGGGCCCAAAATAGCCCCGAAATTATCTTCTGGAGGGCGGGCCCCTTGCAGTACAGGATACCACTGCTAAGTGAGTGTTCTAGAAACCCATCTGTGTAAGTGTACCCGCTGGTGTTGTGAGAGTTTGGCTTCAGCAAAATTGTTTTTGAAGACTTTCAGCGCGTTTGCCCATTTCATGGTGGGTGATTTATTTACTAGTGCACCTGCCCCCACAGCGCTGAGTGTTCAGAAGTTTTTGACCAAAAGCAGCATGAACCCCATGCCCACCCTCCCTATTCACTCAATCAGACCCCAAACTACTTTTTTTTGTTTCCCCAGATGAAAAAAGTCCTCAAAGGAAAACATTTTGCCAATGTGAAGGTGGTAAAACAAAAACAGCAGAAGTGCTAAAAGGTATCAAAATCGATGAGTTCAGAAACTGTTTTGAGCAATGGAAAAATGCCTTAGTAGGTGCATTGCATCAAATGGGGAATACTTTGAAGGTGACTTTGAAGTTTAAACATGTGAGAATACATACACAGTTTTTATAAATAAATTCAATTTTTGGGTCCCCCACCCTGTATATGTCATATATGAGAGGCACATAATTCACCCATACATGAATCTTATTTCTCTCCAGGGAAATTCTCTTCAGTATCAACCAAATTTTTCATCTCTAACTGATGTTTGTGGCAGACCTTTCTGTGTAGCGTGGGTCCAGCTCCCACTCGGAGATACACAGGACCCATGCCCACAGATAGGTTCTCTCGTGGGTAATCAGATTTGCAATATACCTAGGCTGTTTTGCAGCTTGCTCTTTGCTGAAACCCCCTCACCCTGGAAGTGCTAAACCTTGGGACCAGCAAAACCTGCTCAACTACTTGCCTTTTCATTTGCTAATAGCCTTCGTCTGTAATGTAATGAGGGGCATTGGCTCCATTGTTGTAGCCTGGGGATAGTGAGTGAGAACCATCTTGTAATGAGAGAGAAATAGAATGAAGGCCTGTCATGGCGGAGGCTGCGACTTTTGCTCCTCTTGCGAGAAAAGCCCTGCTGCCATCCTTTTTCCTCCACCGGACTTGGTAGTCCGTGTGTATGTTTTGTTTCATCCATAATGATGCAGACACTGCTAGCCAGTGTCCGCATCGGATGTTAATGGAGTACCGAACGAGGTGAACCAGTACATACAATAACAGAATGAAGACTTCGGTATTTAAAAGCTACCTGGAAGTGGCTTACTCCTATCCCCTACCCTGAACCCCAGGAATCTCCAGAGGAGAAGGAATGGCGTGTGCTTGATACATGTAAAGAGACTTATTTTAAAGAATTGGCTCATATTGTTATGGAAGCGGGTAAGTCCAAAATATGCTGGTTGCTGGCAGGCTGGAAACTCAGCAAGGAGCCAGTGTGGTAGTTCAAGTCCAAAGGCTGTCTGCTAGAGACTTCACCGCTGTTTGAGGGAGGTCAGTCTTTTGTTCTATCCAGGTCTTCAGCTGATTGGATGAAGTCAACCCACTTTATGGAGGGTAACCTGCTTTATTCAAATGTACTAATTTAAAAGTAATCTTAAATTTCACCAAGCATTCCAAGAAGAACTAACACCTCTATTTCTCAAACTATTTCAAAAAAATCAAGAAGAGGTAGATGGTAAGTGAGGCAGTCCGGCTTCCTCACCCAGGTGTCTGGGAAACTAAGGGGAGCAGTGTTCCCATAGCCTTGGAGGGGCCATGATAACTGGTGTTCCCATACCCTTGAGACTGGGTGAGAGAAACCCTTCCCATCATGTGAAGGGGGCTCGCATGCACAGAATTATGTTATGTTATGTAATGTTCTGCTGTTTTTCTGGCTTTGTTCCCCTTTAGTACTTAAACGGTAGGGACTCCCTGCTGGGGGCGATGATGATGAGAGACACATGGAAGGGGACAGGTGTCACGATGGGTGTCACACTGGGGAGCAGGGGCCATGACATGAGACATGCAGATGGACTTGCAGCATGTGTAGCTCACCCACCCGTGAATAAAGGCATGTCAGACATCCGGATGCCTCTGTGAATATTATTCTGCCTGGGCAAATACTATGGACATGCCCAGCCTTGAAGGTTCGTAACAGAATTGGTATAGCCATCAGGCTTCGTAGCAGAACATTTGGAACGGGCGCCCTGGAGGGGGGCTTGGAGTGGCAGACCACTGGCAGGTAGTATTTGGTGGCCGGGCTCATGGCAGCCTGGTGTCTTACCCCCTGACTGGCCCTATGTCAGTGGCACACTGGACACAGTGGAGAAAGCCCTGTGGGTGGTGGGTAAGACCCTAGAAAAGCCCAGTTCCTCTGCGGCCGTGGGGTCCATGGACTGGGTGTTTCTTTCAGCTTTGTGAGCTGACATGGAGATTACCCTTTGAGACAGCGGAAGTTTCAAGAGCCTTGAAAGGGAGTGGAAGCCCCGAAGGCTGAAGAAGAGGAGACTCTACTTCCCGACACTGCGAAGATACGAAGATACGTGAACACAGCGGCAGAGAAAAGAAGCCTTGAAGGCTTGAGTCTGTGTCCTGGTAAAATGCCTCAGAGCAGCCAAGCTGCTCAATCTTCCTCCCCTCTCATAGTAGTGATTCAGGGGAAAAGGGTCTGGGAGGAAGGAACTGAGTTCCCTGAGGGCAGCAGCCTATGGCTCCTGGGGGAGTTTGGGTCTGGGAATCCCCATCCGTCCCCTACCCCACACAGATGTGGAACACAGTTGCTGAGAGTGACCCACCAATGGGCCAGCCTGGGTGGGTGCTCTGGCATTGCTGCCAGTACCCGAAAAGCTCTGCTCCCCGCCCCCCCCCCCCCCCCCCCCGCTGATCAGAAGAGGCGGGGAGCCCTGCTGGAGAGCAGTGTGGGCTGCTGTGCCTGTGGGTCAAGGCTGAGCGAGTGCTCAGAGCCAAGCTTTGCAGCCCTGCTCTAGGAGGTGGGGTGGCCACAGGAGCTGTTAGAGCTGGCGACACAACCCAGGAGGCTGCGAGAAAGCAGGCAGTAGCAGCCCTCTCAGAGAGGCCCCAGAAGATGACAGCAGCATCTGGAGCCACACAGACAGTAGTCGCTGGAGTCACAGAAACAGTGGCCCGGAAACTGGAGGGGATGCAGTGGCGGTGCCAACAACCAGCACCCACCTGGGCGGCGTGCACCGGTGCTGCAGTAGCAGGCGCACACTGGTGGCCAGTGCAGCCCTAAATTATCTGTCCAAACCCTGGGGGTGTGACCCAAAGAGGCCCGCCTGGTGTGTCTAAAGGACCATTTGGCTGTGCCAACCTCCCAAGTAGAAGGAGGAAATATCTTGCTAGACCCTGTAAACTAGATGTGCATGTGACACAGGAAGGCTTTGGATGGGGTTTGTGGCAGTGATCAGAATGGCTACTTTAACCATTGGGTTTCTGGTCCCAACTATGCAAGGGAGCAGAGGTACCTACTCACTGAACGAAAAGCAGTTGGCTGCAGTGTATGCTGCCCTGTTGGCCCCAGAGGCCGTAACAGGAACTGCCCTCATGACTATTAGGGCCACGTATCCCATTACAGGATGGGTCCTGGACTGCATGGCCAAGCCTCGTAGTGGGACGGCTCAGACGCCCATGCTGGCTAAGTGGGGGGGGCTTATCTGCAACAAAGGAGTACTCTGTCCACTAGCCCTTTGCAGGCTGAGTTACAGGAAGTGTTAGGTCCAGTCATTTTTGTAGATGAGAAATCTACTGCTCCTGACCCTACAGTAGAGATGGAAGCTAGCCCCTTCCAGGAAGGGCAGGAATCCATTCCCTCTGATGCATGGTACACTGATGGGTCCAGCAGGGGTCAGCCTGCTATGTGGACCACCATAGCAATTCAACCAGAGACAGAGATGATCTGGTTTGACACTGGTGTGGGACAAAGCAGCCAGTGGGCTGAACTTTCAGACATATGGCTTGTGGTGGTCAATGAAGCCCCGCCCCTGACTATTTGCACAGATAGTTTGGTGGTGTACAGGGGCTGACATTATGGATCTCTACCTGGTGTACAAATAAGTGGATGGTTATAGACCATTGTGGGGACAGGCTTTGTGGCAAGACTTATAGGAGTTAGGCCACCAGAAACAAATCATTGTATATCATGTTACTGGACATGTACCTCTTGCTTCCCCTGGGAATGATGAGGCTGATACTCTAGCCAAGGTGCAGTGGCTAGAAACAGTACCTGCCAGTCCCTCAGGAAGGGAAGGAGCCCAGAGGCTACACTGTCACCTCTTACATGTTGAGCAAAAGACCATGTGGTCTACCATCAAAACTTGGGAGTTACCTGTCACCTTAGCAGAGGCACAAGAAGCTTGTGAGACCTTGTTTTCTGCTCACGGAAGCAGCCCCAAAGGACCGTGGGAACTACTAGACAGGTAGTCTGGGGACAGGTACTGCTAACCCAGTAGCAGGTGGATGTAATCAGGCCCCTACCTAGTTCAGAGGGATATAAGTATGCTATTACAGGTGTGGACATGGCCACAGGACTTTTAGCTGTTTATCCTGCACGGCACCCAGACCAGAAAGCAGTGATTACTGCACTGGAGTGGTTGTGTGCTGCTAGTGGGCAACCCTTAATCATTGAAAGTGACCAGAGGATGCATTTTACCGGGGCCTTGGTACAACAGTGGGCTCGGGACTTGCGGATTGACTGGAAATTCCATGTGGCCTATCATCCCCAAGCTGCTGGAATGACTGAATGGTACAATGGTCTTTTAAAGCAGGGCCTGCAAGCTGCAGCTGCCACCCCTATGCTGAGGGGGTGGACGAAACACTTATGGACCGTCCTCCGGACTCCAGAGGAGCAGTCGGAGGGGGGCCGCGCTCCGGTGGAAGTACTGCTCCACCAGACTGCTGCTGCAATTCAGCCGCAGGTGCAGACTGAGGATGCCTTGCTGAAACCAGGCTTGGGAAAACAAGGGAATATTCTCTTGCCCACTCTGGAGGGCCTGGAGCGAGGGCAAACAGCCACTTGGATGTGGCCTTGGGAAATAAAAGCCCCCTACATACACTGGGTGGTTCTTGTTGCCCCTTGGGACCAAGGGGTGGAGAGAAACTTACAAATAGTACCTGGGTGACTGGGACATAGCCCCCAGTCTTAAAGGTGACATACCCAGGGCTAGCAGACCACAGAATGCTTCTTTGTGGCATCTTATGATTTCCCTATGGCCCATTATGAGTTCTCCCCTGTTATTGCAAGTAGATGCTGAGCCCCCAGTTGAGGCATGAAAGGTCTGGTATTCACGTCCAGGAAGACCTCCTCTGCCAGCCACTGTCTTATCGGCTGACCAGAAGCTTGCTTGGATATTTCTTGAGGGTCGTGACTTGCCTTTATTGCTGCCTATAACTGCTCTGTCTTTTCACCCTTAGATTGCAAGGTAACACCTTAGTGGACCGGGTTCATACCTATGCCTCAGCATGCTGGATCTGCACTGAACTCCCCCTGAGCATGTCAGCCGGCTTCCCGTGGCGCATCTCTCCTGCTTCTGTCTCCACTTGGACTTGGCTTCAGAACCAGTGGAACAGTGAACATCCCTTGTGGAATGCAACCTGGACTGACATCTATGCTGGGGCAAAGCAGCAGTATGACTGGCCCTGGCCATTAAGCAGCTACTCCATATGGGACGGCTCGGGGTGGCTCACAGCTGAGGCTGTGGAGCTGGCTGGACCAGCTCCCCTTTGCATTGAAAACCCTGAAGGACAAGCCCAGGTGGGCTGGACTCTGATCAGCCTGTGTCAGACTCAGACTCTAAAGCATTTCTGGGGGGCACAGGATGATGCATGGGCTGCAGTTCCCACTGGAGCCCTCTGGGTGTGTGGCTCATATGGGTGGCCTTACTGCCTGGAAATTGGACTGGCCATTGAACTTGGGGATGGCCTTATTTGCCTGCTTGAGTTGAGAAAACTCTTGCAAACTAGTCAACAAATTGGGAAGTGTTTAAGGCACGACACTGGGTAAAAAGTACTCCCTGGTGGTATTATCCATTAGCTATTTTTTCTCCTCAAGCTGCTTCTACACTCACTGAGACAGAGATTACTGCTTTGGCTTTGCACACTGCTCATGCATTGAATGCAACACGTGATTCCTTAAGCTCGTTAAATGAGGAAGTATATCAGCGAAGAAAAGTAGCCTTGCAAAATCGTATGGCTTTAGATATGCCTACTGCATCGCAAGGTGGGGTATGTGCCCTGGATGGGGCAGAATGCTGTGTATGTGTTCCTGATGTCCACCACAATGTTAGTCAAGCTCTATGGGCTTTAGCTTTCTGAGACCTGTGTAACTGAACGCCTGACAGGTGATCCTTTGCAGGAATGGTGGGCAGCCCTAACCACTGAATGGCAGTGGGCTCTTACTGTCCTCGGTGGCAGCGATTTTGTTTTGCTTGTTTGTTTCTGTAGCCCATACTGCTGTTGTGGGTTATGGGTGCAGGGCTCTGCCCTCCCTGCCAGGGGAACCTTGCGGAGGATATCCTTGTGGAGATTATAAGGTGAGGAACCCAGAAGGGGTTGACTGTAGGGTAAGTGGAGGCAGTCTGGCTCTCTCACCCAGGTGTCTGGGTAACTAAGGGAAGCAGTGTTCCCATAGCCTTGGAGGGGCCTGATAACCAGTGTTCCCATAGTCTTGAGACTAGGTGAGATAAACTCTTCCCAACACGTGAAGGGGGCTCGCATGTACAGAATTATGTTATGTTATATAATGTTCTGCCATTTTTCCGGCTTTGTTCACCTCTAGTACTTAAACAGGTAGGGACTCCCTGCTGGGAGCGATAATGATGAGAGACACATGGAAGGGGACAGGTGCCACCATGGGTGCCACCCTGAGGAGTAAGGGCCATGACATGAGACATGCAGATAGACACACAGCTTGTAGCATGGGTGGCTCACCCACCCGTGAATAAAGGTGCCAGACATCCCAATGGCTCCGTGAATGTTATTCCATCTTCGTGAATACCTTCATGAAGGACCTGACTGGCCTTGAAGGGTTGTGACACAGGAGGGAAGGCTCCCAAACTCATTTTACAAGGTCAGCTTTATCCTAATTCCAAAACCAAATAAAGACACTACAAAGAAAGAAAATTATAGACCAACATCCCTGATGAACATAGACACTAAATTCCTCAATAGAATATTAGTAAACAGAATACAGAAAAAGATCATACACCATGATCAAGTGGGATTTATTCCGAGAATGCATGGTTGGTACAATATTCACAAATCAATAAATGTGACTCACCATGTAAACAAAATGAAGGATAAAAACTACATGATCATATCAATAAATGCAGAAAAACATTTGTTTAAATGCAGCACCCATTTACGATAAAAAGTCCCAGCAAGGTGGGAATAGAGGGAACATACCTAAACATAATAAAGGCCATATATGACAGACCCACTGCTGGATCATACTCAATGGGAAAATTACAAGTGTTCCCATTAGGATCAGGAACAAGACAGGGATGTCCACCTTCATCTCTCTTATTCATATAGTACTGAAAGTCCTAGTCACAGCGATCAGACAAGAAGAAGAAGTAAAAGGCATCCAAATTGCAAAGGGAAAAGTAAAACTGTCTTTATTTGCAGATGGCATGATACTGTACATAGAGAACCCTAAAGATTCTACCAAGAAACTACTAGAAGTGATAAATTAGTAAAGTAGCAGGATATAAAATTGATATCCAGAAATCAGTTACATTTTATATGCCAATAATGAACTCATTAAAAGGGAAATTAAGAGAACAATCCCATTCACAACTGCTGCAAAAAGAATAAAACACCTAGGAGTAAATCTAACCAAGATGCAAAAGACCTGTATTTGGAAATTTATGTCACTGAAGAAAGATATTGAAGAAGATACAAATAAGTGGAAGCACATACCATGTTCATGAATAGAAAGAATTAACATCATTAAAATGTCCATACTACCCAAAGCAATCTATAGATTCAACATAATTTCTATCCAGATTCCAACGATGTATTTCACAGAATTAGAGCAAATATTTCAAGTTTTTATATGGAACCACAAAAGGTCCTACATAACAACAGCGATTCTGAGAAAAAAAGAACATAATTGGAGGAATCAATCTACCTAATATCAAACTATACTAAAAGTATAGTATAGTTTGGTACTGTGTTGGGAACTGTCCTGCCTGGTTTCAGAAGTTGTAACCCCCCTGTGACTAATACAGAGTAAAAAGACCTTGGGACCTAAGCCACTAAGGAGACAAAGCTTATCTCCCTGGCAGGAGCACTGCCTCTGTCCACTTTACTTCACCCTGCCTGGCCCCCAGTGCATGACCAGTTAGCCAATGATGGGTAAGATTCCTCAAGGGAGGGATGACCTAAGACAGGCATGGTCACAAGGAGCCCTCAGGGAAGGACTTGGGAGGCTATGGAGAAAGGGGGTGATTGACCCTCTCCCGTCAGCTTTGACATAGACTGAGTTCTCATTCCGTCTGCAAAAGTCTCCTAATCTCTTGGCTGCCTTACTTCCCCTGCCTGACTTAAGCCTGAAACAATGCCTTAAGCCTGAAACAATGCCGTAGGTGGGTACAGCCCTGTTCTGGAAAGGGTGGGTTCCCCAGGGCAATCAGGTCTAAGAAAGAATGCATAAAATCCTATGAAACCTACTTTGCTAATACCCTCAATTTAAATGATAAGGGTCCAATCATGAAGTGAGTTTGTTCCCCAAAGTTTTATGGCCCTTTAACTATCTGACCTTGACTCAGGATAAGCCCTCATAGTTCTTTGAATGTTACCTATTGTTTGATCATTACTGCCTGACAATGATTGATGAGCTTTATGGATACACCCTATATTCTTATGCAAATTAAACCCAATAAAAGACCATTGAGGAACAGGTTCTGGGTCTTTCTCCTTTGAGAGATAGGCCACCTTTCCTCCCCAAGCAGATCATGTCTTGGTAGACTTATTCTCATCCGAGGTGGATGGGGGGCTCTGTGGGCAAAGCCTCCCCTGCCACAGTACTGGCATAAAGACAGACACAGATCAATGGAATAGAGAGTCTCAGAATAAACCCACACCTTTATAGTCAATTAATATTTGACAGAGGAACCAAGCACATACAATGGGCTAAGATCATTTACTTAGTTAATAGTGTTGGGAAAATTGAACAGATAGGTACATGCAGAAGAATGAAACTAGACCACCTACTGTCTCCTGCCACATACAAGAATAAATTCAAAATGGATTAAAGACTGAAATGTTAAAACTGAAACCATTAAATTCCTAGAAGAAAATATAGGCAGTAAAATCTCAGCAATATAAAGCTCATAATCTCAGTAAAGCTCATAGCAATATTTTATCTAATATATCTCCTCAGGCAAGGGAAACAAAAGAAAAAATAAACAAATGGGACTACATCAAACTAAAAAGGTTTTGCACAGCAAAGGAAATCATTAACAAAATAAAGACAACCCACAGAATGGGAGAACATATTCGCTGATACATCTGATAAGGGGTTAGTATCCAAAATTTATAAAGAACTTATAAAACTCAACCCCTCTAAAATAAACAATCAATTTAAAAATGGGCACAGGATCTGAATAGACACTTCTCCAAAAAGGACATACAGGTGGCTAATAGACATATGAAAATATACTCAATGTCACTAATCATCAGGGAAATGCAAATTAAAACCAGAATCAGATATCACATCACAACCATCAGAATCACTATCATCAATAAATCAACAAACAACAAGTGCTGGCAAGGATGTGGAGAAAGTGGAACCCTTTTGCACTGTTGGTGGGAATGCAGTTTGATGCAGTCACCGTGGAAAGGAGTATGAAGATATCTCACAAAATTACAAATGAAACTGCCTTATGACCCAGTGATTCTACTTCTGGGAATTTATCTGAGACAACCTGAAATTTTTTCAAAAACTAATTTTTTCAACTAATTTTGAAAGACTATAAGCACCTCTATGTTAACTGCAGCATTATTTGCAATCACCAAGATATGGAAGAAGCCCATGTGTCCATCAATAGATGAGTGGATAAAACAACTATGGGAGACTTCCGGCCAAGATGGAGGTGTAGGTGGACACACTGTGCCTCCTCACACAACCAATATTAAGGACAACAAAGATTTAGAAACAAGAAAACAACCCAAACTGATAGAAAATTGAACTGTATGGAAGTCTGACAACCATTCATACAGACCGGTAAGAGGGCTGGAGTTGTGGCAGGAAAAAGTAGAGGTTCGTGGACCTGGGCACGTAGGCAGCAGCTAGCAGACCCCAGGAACAGGGTGGCAACAGGCAAACCCAGTGAGGCTGTGCAAGGCAGCTGGCTGACCAGGCGGTCCCACATTCGAGCGCAGATAATCCAGGTGAAAACGGGGAACGAGACAGACCTCGCAACCGAGGGCCCCAGCGCCAGGAAATAAAACCTAAAAATACCTATTGAAAACACTTGTGGGGGTTGAAGTGCCAGGAGAGACTCCCAACCTCACAGAAGAGTTCCTTGGAGAGACCCACAGGGTCCTAGAATGTATACAAGCCCACCCACATGGAAATCAGCACCAGAAGGCCCCAATTTGCTTGGAGAAAGCGGCAGAAGGGACTGGAATCCAAGAGAGAGCAGAGCAAGCACCATTGTTCCCTCTCCGACCCCACCCCCACATACAGTAGCACAACCTAGTGACTAGGCTGCCCCGCCCAGGGGAACACTTAAGGCTCTGCCCCTCATACATAACAGCCTCAACCAGACCAAAAAAAAAAACCCAAACAAACAAACCAAAAAACCAAAAATGGCTCAAAAGGGAGAACAAATCAAAGCCCCAGAGCCAATTTGTCTAAGCAACCAAGAGACAGCCAACCTATCAGCTGCACAGCTCAAAGCACTGGTGATTAGGAAGCTCACAAAATTGGTTGATTTTGGTCACAAATTACATGAACAAATGAAAGCTACAATAAGTGAAATGAAGAAAAACACACAGGGAACCAATAGCAATGGGAGGAAACTGGGACTCAAATCAATGGAGTGGACCAGAAGGAAGAAAGAAACAACCACACAGAAAAGAAGGAAGAAACAAGAATTCAAAAAAAGTGAGGAGAGGCTTAGGAACCTCCAGGACATCTTGAAACATCC